>CM053788.1:644362998-644525498 GCA_028749045.1 Cupressus sempervirens
GGCCTTTTATTTTATTACACACATGTTATGTCTAGATACATATTTACATGGACAGTTTGATGTTTTAGATGTTATTTCCATATACATACATTTTATATCTAGACACTTTGATGTCTTATATGTTATTTTCAGATAAATGGTTTATATGGACACTTTGATGTTTTATATGTTATTTCTAGATATGTGTTTATATCATGGACACTAAATGATATTTTATATGTTATTTCCAGATACATGTTTATATGGAGATTTTGATGTTTTATATATGTTATTTTCAGACATTTGATACATGATCTATTTTTATACATTTGATATGGGTACATTATATTCTCCAGATATATGCACATGTATGTTATTGATCTTTTAATCTACACGTCTATTTTATTGATCTTTTGATGTCTTCATCTTTTATGTAACTTATGTATGTGTTATGCACATGTTTCTATATGTTATTCATGTTTTCAATATTCAATTTTACATGTATATGTATAGTTATTCATCTTAATGCCTTAATCTAAGTGTAATTAACTATATAATTGTAATGGTCGATGTACATAAGAATATAATATATACATGCCTTAATTAACTATAATTAACTATATTTAACCTAATTAACTATAACTAACTATATTTAATCTAATTAACTATAATTAACTGTATTTAATCTAATTATATTTAATGTCTTAATAATTAACTCTATTTAATGACTTAATTAACTCTATTTATTGACATACATTCTTAATTAACTATAATTAACAGCATTTAATTAATAAAATATAATGTATGTAATATGTAACATAGTTCATATAACATATACATGTAAGAACATATAAAGAGTATGACCTAAAGAATGCATGTTACAACATTTAATTAGTAAAAGTTAATACATGCAAGAACATAACGATTATATACAAACATAAAGAATGTATCATATAAGAACATATAAAGATTATATGTACATAAATACATAACAAGATTAACAATCATATGTAAGAAAACATAAACAATGTGTATATTAATACATACAAATACTAAAGTGGTTGTCTTAAGGGGAGGTCCTAAGAGACCAGGTCTTAAATGAGATATCTATGTCCAATTTAAATAAAAATAACAATACATGTCTAATTTTGCATATCCAAGATAAATGATCCAATGTACAAAAATTTATAAAACAAATATCCTGTCAATAGTAAATATGAAAGCATAAGAGCTATACAGGCATAACTCAACTAGAGCTCCACAATAAGTACATAGGTAAACTAGAGCTCCACAAAAATTTTATTGTTAGGATCCTCTCTACTTTTTATTATCTCTAGAAGTTTTTCATGTTCTTCAATAGGCAATTTCCACTTTTGATTTCCACGACATCCTTTTCTTTGTACTGCTTCAAATTGTAATTTGGTTGCTATAACATGGTTACTGTAGTGTAAAACCTTTTCTCCAGGCTTGTATTCAATAAATTCAATACCACTATCAATTACCCTTGTTTATTGATAATATGTTCCTTCAATAACAATTGATCCAATTGGATACGACTGTTCATCAGCATCCATAGTTCCTTCTAGCAACTTGTGTTTTGCTTTTGTGCATCTTAAAAGATAATAGTCCACATTTTCCGCATTATCTGGTAAGGCTTGAACTGCAAAAATATCTCCTGCATGTATATAAAAAGATAAATATAAATTAATTTTAAAACAAATATACATGTATATTAATTTATATATATGTATATATGCACACAAACCTGCCATAACTAAATCAGAAATGCGCTCATAATCAGCTGAATATACAGGATCATGAATGTCAATGTCAACATCTTCAAAAGGAGACTTTCTAACTATCTCCTTCAAATCCCAATGTGAAACATATCCATTCCCAATATTTTCACATGCACTCACTAGATTGTCCTTAATGCAGTCATCACAAAAATATGTTTTCTCTCTTACTTTAATTACTGAAGGTTTATGATTTCCTTTAGTCATCACTTGATGTAAACTTCTAATTCCAGGAATCGTTTGACAATTGTAAGGATTAGATCGATCTATATCTGTTACAAAAACAAAAAATAATTGTCATATTTCAAAATAAATATTTAATTAAAAACTCAACTTGATTTGAAAAATACATTAAAAATAAATATAACTTAGTTCACCTTTCACCTCCCAAAAGTAATGCTTATTGTATTCAGTATCTCGAGTAGCAAAATGAACTTTGCACCATTCAACAATTTGATTTGCGCTCTCTATCCTATTCCCTGTATGTATATACAATATGCATGTATATATAAAATTTAAAATATATGCTACTAGAGTATTAAACATGCACATTTTAAAAATGCATATATTTACCTGCAAGTTCATGTTGTCGAAGTGCGCATTTTATACATGCCCCTGCTCCATCATGCTCCCCTTTTTCATGTCCACTTTCAAAGAAACTCCATAAAAACCTAACATTGGTTCTAGCATGTTGCATTGCTAACCAATTAAATGCTTTTGCAGATTTGAATTGTCCTGTGAACATGAAACATGATAAGTATCTACAATTATCCGTGCACATATATCAAATAGAAATAGACATGTCCAAATAAATATAAGTTATAATAAAGTTAAATAAATGTGTAATCATTTCGTGTATACTAACCTGCACATCCATCAGACCAAATCCAGTGCTTTGAAACATTTATTCCACGATTTTTGAGATCTTCAGAGAACATTGCAAAACAATGAGCCACATAACTCCTGTCATGAATTCTATCATCACTAATATAGAAATGAACCTCTTTGATGATGATGTGTTCATTTTCATCCAATCTTTCTATCTAATCCACCTTAAATTGTGCATGTCTATAGGTCACTTGCACAAATATTGCAACTTGTTCAGAATGATAATATTGGCTTTGGAGCTCTGTATGAGGTGCAAATGTATAATTCTCAGAAAAATCTACAACTGAAAGTATACAACTAGGTGGAAAATAATTTTTGGAATCATGAAACTGTTTAGCTTGCCATCATGCACCATGATAATGTTGGATATGTGGATATATCAATGGACGGAACTTGGCCATGAACTCATCACAATGCAATTCACTCTCCTTCAATACAATTTTTCTAGATTCATCTGCTCTATTATTTTGGTATGTCTCATATTCATATCTCATCCATGAAACTGGTGTGGATTCATTAATATTCTCAACTTGCATAATTTTAGAAAATTTGTGTAAATCTGCACAATCTTCACACTGATTTTTGATGCATTGCACTTTGAATATATCTGAATCTTCTAATTTATCACATAATATGGACCTCACAAATTGTGTTGTACTGCTAGGGATGACCAAATTAGGATCAAGTACTGCCATAACTTTTTTAAATGATTGCAAGTGTAGACCAAAATCAACATGATTTCTACAACAACAAGTTTCACGCATCTTATTTATGCATACAAAGGAAGGACGTAAACTCTCAAACATTCTCTGACATATTTTGACATTTGAAAATTCTTGTTTGAATGCTTCAAAAAGTTCACTTTGAGTTATATCTATGAAATGTTTTGGATGTTCAATTTTGGCCCCTGTTTCTTGATCTTTAATTTGTATATTATCACACCTGTTGGAAGAAACAGGAGAATGTTTGGTCCAAAATTCAATAACTTGTCTTTTTACTTCTTCATAAATCTTGTCTTTTCGAGGAACTCTACAAATATTCACCCAGTTATTCTCAATGTTGTCATCTAGCATATTTCTCCTCTTGATGTATCTCTGGACAGTTCTTCTAGATATATGTAGTACACCAGAAATTGCATGTACCTATTTTCTATGTGTCAATTTTGTACTAGATATAGTAGTCATCAATGCTCTATGTGCATTACTCAAATCACCTCCTTGAGTTGTGTTGTCAATTTTGTTATAAGCATTTTGCAAGTTTTCAACTATTATTTTATTAATATTATGGGCATGGATTTTCCTGTTATCAACACCCAACAACTCTAAAACAATTCTCATATCTTTTCTCCTAAATAACTTGACAAATAATTGTGTCTCTCCAAATATACTTTTACCCTTGAAATATTCATCCCACATGTTCTGACAATGCTTTCTGATAGTGTTATCATTTATCATATCTTTAGATGGAATTTGGTTAAAAAATAGTTCTTCATCCAAATCCATCAAATTTTTTATGCTTTCTAATTTGTCTCTATCAATAGAACTGCCAATTTCTTCCTCTTCATTACTTTCATTTTCTTCATGAATCTCATCATGTTCAGGAATTTCAGTAGGTTGGTTTTGATCATGTTTTGTATGGCTTTTCATTTTTTCATCTCTTTTTCTATCATATTTCCTTGATCTTTTCCTTTTACTACCCATTGAATATTTCAATCTATAGAAAGAAAAATAAATAAATTTAGATTTCACTAAATATCAGCTAATGGTTCAATATATAATACATAAAAATAAAAATAATTAGACGAGAAAAAAAGCACCTTCAAAATATTCGACCTTTGCAATATTGATTAAATTCGCAAAACATTTGTTCAAAATTGCTTCAAAATTAATTGTCTTTTGAAAACCTTCTTCCAATTTTCGCTATCCCTATATATTTAATGTTTTAAAAAAGAAAAAAACATTTTTTTTTTAATATCAAATAGTCACATTAATCGCTAGCGGTTTATTCAGCCAACAGGTGTTTTGGCCGGAACAGTTCCGGCCGAAACGGTTCCAGCCAAAACAGTCTATGTGGCAGCTTATGTGGCAGCCAAACAAGCAAAAATCAAAACTTCTGTAAACATCTCACTTTGAAGGCCAATTTGACCTACTAAAGTGAAGTTTTTTTCAAAACTAAAAATATACTTTTGTAGTTCTCGGAGTCACGATTATGATCATATAATTTTTTTAAATTTTGATTATGAATAATATGTTATAATTTGAAAATATTACAAGTAGGTATCTTAAGATTTAGGAAGATGTCTATTCAAAAATAAGAAAAAAATAGTAGATCATGTTAAAAAATTAATTTTTTTTATGCTGCACTAGAGGAGAGAGTCTTCTTCAAGAATATGTAATTTGTTTTAAAAAATATGTAGATTTGATGGAAAAAGTTTGACGGGAGAAAAAAACTGTCAATTTCTGATAACTTTGACTTTGACTAGTTATAACTTCAAAAATATTAGCCGAATTTCAATTTTTCCTTTTTCGGTGCACTAGGTATACATGTTAACTCTAACATATTTCAAAATCAAACCAAAATATGAACATTTGCATATATTTGTTTGACGGGAAAAAAACTCTATATTTTTAGTATTTTTAAAAAATAAAAAATATACTTTAAAAATTCAAAAATAAATAAAAATTTCACTCAATTTTAATTTTTTTTTTATAGACATAAACTTCATCCAATTTTACACATTTCATTAGTTTACATCATCTTCAAATTCTAAGCACAAATGCCACTTTTATTTCGTTAAAGTTGAAGACTTTAAATTTTGATATCACTTCTCCTTTATAAAAGGTGACACAGGTTTGTGCTTTTACCCTTTTACTCAGCTCCAATTGACTTTCTGCTTGGCTTGCACTAACTTTGCAAGGCACCTATTGTCCACTTGGTCAAGCTTGGCAAACAAACTTTGTTTAACTTATTTTTCTAAACTTTCTAAGTGTAGCCAACCATTTTGTAACCTTAAGTAGATCATCAAGTCATCTTAAGTAAATCATCAATTCATCATGTCATCACTGTCTTAACTAATTCTTCTACTTCATTACATAATCATAACTCAACCTTTCCTCTAGGTGCTTTTGTTACATCGTATTGATCAAATCCTCCTCATCAATCAAATAAGTGATAGTACTTGAATCTTATAATCAATTATCTTACCAAGAAATAGCAGGTTTGACATTAGTGACAAAACAATGATTGAAACACATAGTCTTCTTCAACATTCTCCCTCTTTTTCAATCAAATTTCAACAATCTCCCTCTTTGGCATTGATGGCAAACCAAACTGATCAACCAAATCAATCAAATGATGAACATCTTGTTCAACCAAACTGACTATGTTAAAATAGTAAGGCAATACCAAAGAGAAAACTTGTATTCCTCTATCAACAACTTTCATATTCTGATCAGGTTACAAAAGTCTTTCTTAAAACTCCCTCTTAGTTCCTTCTTGTATCTCCCTCTTACTCGGTAGATTAGGATTTCTCTTACTTTTATACTAGATTGATTAGTAGAGTGTCTCCCTCTGATGTGATCTTTTTGGCTCTTTTATCAATGTCTCCCTCTGTGTTCAGACTTGATTCTTGATATCTTTCTCCCTCTCTAATTAGCAAATTAGTTCAGGACTTTCTCCCACTTATCTCTTGCACTTGATAAGTAAAACTCTTATTCTGATGATGATCAATTTAATGTACTTTCTCCCTCTTTGACAACAATGCCAAAGACGTATACCAAAAAATTGTCATCCTTAAAATATGTAGATCTAAGCTTTGCAAATTCCTCAATTTTTCCCTCTACCACCTTGCTTGTGACTAATTTGAAGTTCTAGCTCTGTGATTACTTTAGGGAGTTCCTAAAGTAAGATCCATTGCATCAATTTGTATTATATGAACATCAACTTGTTTGATGCAGGGCATTCCTTCTATTTCTTAAATAACCTTTGATAGGGGTATCACCCCTAGTTTACCTCTTAGATACTCATGAGCATCCTTAGGTAATGGTTTTGTGAAGATATCAACAATTTATTACTTTGAATTAACATATTCCATCTTCACCTCTTTGTCTTGAACTAATTCTCTTACATAATGATACTTGATTGCAATGTGCTTTGTCTTTGTGTGCATCACAAGATTCTTTTATAATAGCACTTGTATTATCACAATAAAGTATCATTGGTTCTATGATTTCTTCTTTCATTTCTTTGAGTAGCTATTTGATCCATGCAATGTTTGTGCAGTTTATAGCAGCAACAACATATTCTACTTCAACTATAAATTGTAAATTACAACTCTATTTCTTGCTTGTCCATGTAACTAGTCTCTTGCCTAAGAAAAATGCTCCTCCACTGGTGCTCTTTTTGCCACCAATGTTTCCAGCCTAGTCAACATCAGTGTAGGCTCTTAAGTCAAACTTTTCATTCTTCTTATAGTATATACCAAACTCTTCTATTCCTTTCAAGTATCTCATTATCCTCTTCATAGCCATTAAGTGATTCTCCTTGGGATTAGTAGATAATCTTGCAACTATCCCTTCAGGAAATGCAATATCGAGTCTGTTGTGTACTACATATTGTAATTTTCCAATCATAGACCTATACAATGTTTGATTCACCTCAGCTGAATCATCATTCTTTGACAACTTGTGTCCTATCACCATAGGAGTACTTATTGGTTTGGAATCCTCTGGTCTAAATGTCTTCAATATCTCTTTGACATACTTTGACTAAGTGATGTATATGCTATTGGAGTATTCAAATAGGAACAATGCTTTTGAAAGGCGGGGGGGGAGGGCGAATTAGAAGTACTGTACTTTGACCATTCAAACTTTTTCTTAACTGAAAGTAGATTGCATGCATATAAACATATCAAACAATTATGAGAAACACATAAGCATCACCACATAACACTTGAGATTTTGGTAACCCAGAAACCCTCTAGAAATAAGAAGGTAAAATTGGGGTGGGGATGATACCCACAAAATCACTGCAGTAATAATGTTTAACCACTTTTGATGGTTTGCCCTGTTAAAGGCTTTACACTGTATCAATAGTGACCTGATTAAAGGATTTCAAACACTTTACATGAAGTGTTACCCTGTTAAAAGATTTAATCACCTATTTGAAGGATCTACACAATAGTTGTTAATCTAACCTATCAGCATAGGGTTTCCTTTCTAGTACAATTGCTAGAGAATATTAGGTATAATAAACCTGATAACTTACAATCCTTCGATTGCTGAGTACAGGCACTTGATCTGCTTTCTCTGATCTTGATCCTCTATGATTTGATACTCTTCATTCTGAAAATAGTTTTCCTTACACACCCTCATCCATTTGCATATACAATGAGATTTAGTCTTCCTTATAAAGACATTCAAAGACTTAGGGTTAGGTATGGATCTACAATCCATATTGAATCTCTGTTTCCTGCTCATTCCTTGCACATTTACTATTGGTTGCATGCCTTCTCCATTTTTCTTATTGGTTGTATATAGATTGCATAGGAAAAACAAAAGATTCGATCTTATCTTTTAATCCTTCGAGATTTTTCATATGTTGGCCATGAAAATGGTTTACATTTTCCTTTGTAAAGTTACAAACTCATATGTGCATTCTGTGTTGCTCGACACTTACTGATTCTTGATGCTTGACACTTATATTAAACTGGCTTACTTGGCTCCTATTGTATTTTTGTATTGCTCGGCATCATCTATGAATTGGCACTCAAATATTAGTTGGCACTTGATCTTCACTCGACACCTGAAGGCTGCTCAGCACCTGAAGGCTTTCCTGACTCGGCTCATGTTGTGGCTCAACATACATGGTGTACTCAGCACCAATGTAGAAAGTGGTTAAGTGTGTTGGCACTCAGGTGTCAAAACCATTCTGAGACTAACATATACCATACTTCATCTTATATACTTGCAATCCCACAAAAAAATTGATTTCTCCAAACATAGACATTTCAAATTCTTGCTTCATCTGATTTGCAAACTCTTTACATAAAGCATCTTGTCCTCCAAATATGATATCATCAACAAATATTTCAGATAGCGCAATACCTTTTCTTTTTTCTGCCTTTATGTACAGATTGTTGTTATCATTAGTCCTTTCAAATCCAATCTTCACAAGATAAGTATGAAGTCTCTCATACCATGCTCTTGGTGCTTGCTTCAATCCATATAGGGCTTTGTGCAATCTACATACCATGTTCTTATTGTTATCATCAACAAATCCTTTTGGTTGTTCTATGTAGACTTCCTCTTCTAGTATGCCATTTAAAAATGCAAATTTGACGTCCATCAAATAAACTTTGAAACATTTGTATGCAACATAAGAAAGTAGAGTTCTTACTCCTTCCATTCTTGCAATAGGATCAAATATCTCCCCATAGCCAATTCCTTCTTCTTGTAAATATCCCTTGCAAACTAATCTTTCTTTGTTTCTTGTGACTTCACCATTTTCATCTAACTTGTTTCTGAATACCCACTTGGTACCAATCACATTCTTGTCTTCTAGTCTAGAAACTAGACTCCATGTTTTGTTTTTCTCTATTTATTGAATCTCTTCTTCCATGGTCTTGTACTAGTCATCATCTTCTAATGCATCTTTTACTATTTTGGGCTCCTTTATGCTTAACAAACATGATTCACTTCTCAATCTATTTCTTGTCATTGACCTGACATCTTTGTTTCCAATGATTTGATCAGTAAAATGATGTCTTTTAACATATTTAGATAATCTTGCTTAGCTTTTGTTTCAACACTCTGTCTTTCAGCTTTAGAGTCACTGTGTACATCTCTGTTAGGTACCTTAACATCTCTTTCATGTGTACTAATCTTAGAATCAGAATATGCATCTTCTTCATTTTGTAACTCGACATTTGAATGTAGCTCAGTTCTTGAATGCAACTTGGCATTCACAGGAAGTGACTTGGCAGTTATTGAAACTTGCTGTTGATTTGTAACTTGATTTGTAGCATCTTCTTCAGCAGACTTTCCTTCATAAAAGTATACAAATGATTTATATTCTTCTGGTTCTTTCATAGGCTTAGCCACATTTACTTCTATAAATTCATTAAAACTCACATTTGCACTTTCCACAATTTTGTTAGTGTTAGTATTTAAACACTTATAAGCTTTGCTTCTTGTGGAGTATCCAAGGAATAAACCTTCTTCACTTTTTGCATCAAAGTTTCCATTCCTAACATCTTTACGAATGTAACACTTGCTTCCAAATACCTTAAAGTATTTTACATTAGGTGGATATCAATACCATTGTTCAAAAGGTGTTGAATGAGTACCTTTTATGACTTGCACATGGTTCAAGGTGTTGGTTTGAATTTTCACATGATAAAATTCCTTTGTCCAGGTATAGAAAATTCAAATTGTATCCATTAATGGTGAGTAGAGTTTCTAGCTAAGTCATCCTTTTGTCAGCCTTTGAATTTTTTTTGTGAAAACCCTACGTTTCATTCCATTCATAAATTTTTAGGTGCGAAATATTTGAAAAATCAATTTGAGTGAATATTTTATTTTCTTTCTATTTTTTGCGCCCCCGAGTTACCTTTTCTCTTAGATTCCTCACCATCCAATTTGAATAGATCTACCATTGTCATTTCCTCACTATAAGAACTTGAGCACTTTTTATGTATAGTGAGGTAGTGAGTGCCAAAAAATTATAAAACAAGACTGCAAAATGAAGATACAGTGGTCGAAGATTTTTCTTCAGGCCAACTTTTCAGTCACGTTCACCTTGCAAGTACTATCAGAACAAGAAAAGGGACCCAGTGGAAGCAGTCAAAGGTTGGCACCAGAATGAGGGTCTTTTCGATGCCTCACTACCTCACTATCAGAAAAACAAAGCATCTTGCTATTAGCGAAATAACGAGGTGCCATGAAATCAAAGACACGATGGCCTCAAAAGTTCTTGGTAACCATGGTCTGTCCAAGTGGCATGATAAGCAATAACTACTATTGTCAAAAGTAATTAGTAAGAGTGATGGTGATTCGATGGGTCATTATATTTCACAGCACGAAGTTTTATTAAAGTTGTCGGAGCTCGCTACTTCACTATCAAAAAATTTTGATATCTCGCCATTAGCGAAGTAGTGAGGCATCGTGAAAAGAACATCCAGTGGGACCTCAAGTGACGTGTAAGGGTGACTAAGATTAAAATAAAGGTTTGGATTGTGCCAGTTGTGCAGATTTCTCTATGTCACCAGTGCCCCAAACCCACACCCAATTCATAAATCACATAAGGGATCTTGATCATTAGATCAAACTAGAATCAACAGTCCTCACTACCTCGCTATGAAAAGTTGCAAGTTGTTTAATCCATGCGACATAGCAAGTATGAGACCCACCACTTTTTAGAGTACTTGGTGCAGTTTCTCCACCTTTTATTTAATCTCAGATCAATGACCGTCACTGTCTCGCCATGAAGAGTTGTTCAGACGATACGTATAGTGAGGTAGTGAATGAGGGCCCACCACTGTCCATCTAAGTAGTATAGTAATATATCATCCACAAGATCAAGATCAAATTGATGGCTGTCCCTACTTCGCTATGGCAAGCTACTCATTCTTTATGTATAGAAAATTAGCGAGCTGTTGACACGTGTCCTCAGTCTCCAGTGGGTCCAGACAGAAGTGCCATCAAGGAAGGAGCTATGTACATGGGCAATTTTCATTGGATCGACTGGCCAACTTGTCAAGTGCGATGCCAAGTTGTTTTTCTCCATATCCCATGATCGTAGGATTTTTAAAGATCGATGGCATATATTTAAATGCAGAAGATGGTGCCACTCTATGTATTAATTAGACATGAAAGCTTCGCATGTGAGGAAACACAGAGTATAATACATAAGATTTTATCAGTTTCACCTTACGTGAACAAATATTTTGAGCTATTCCTAAGCAGAAGCAATTATTGAAGAAAATCATGCTAGAGTTTGGCAAGTTTGTGATGCAGTTTGTTTGCAGAAAAATTTGTAGGAATATAGAGGAAAACGAGGACAAAATTCAAGTAAGTAATCCTACTATAATCTCTATAGGTGTTTCAGTTTTGTAAAGCATAATCAAAGATGCCTCTGAAGAAGGGATTTTCAGGTCAAGTCAATTACTTGGATAGAAATGTACATGATGACTTGCTTGAGTTGCTGCTTGAATCTACTGTAGAGATAGTGCAAGTTAAAAATTTGACCTCATTAAACCCTAGGTTGAGGATAGCTGATGGATTATATGATAAGGGTAATTGGGTCTAGGATGCTCAAACTTTGTAAACCAGTTTAAATTTGTTCAAGAAATGGTTTGCAAAAAGGAAATTGTCTGCCCCACATGCCAATATATGGAATTTTGACTCAGGAAAGCTAGTTGTTCCTAGTGTGTTTATGGATTATGACCTCCTTGAGGTCGTAGCAAAAAGTTATGATCAAGCCACTAGGGTAGTGAGAAGAGTAGATGGTGAAATTCTAATCATCGTCAGTCCAAAAGAGATTAGGGAAGTTTTTCATTTGGGACCTCTCACTACGTATCATGTGCCCATTGATTTGAAAAAATTAGAAAAAGAATATATGTCAAAGAAGGATGTAGTTAGATAAGGTGCACTGAAGGCCCACATTAGTAGAATTGGAACCCTACCAACAATAACATCATCCTCTAAAGAACCTTTCAAGAAAGCATGCTTTAATGCCAGGGCAGTAGAGATATACAAGACCCTATGTAGAGTTTTTGGAGAGGGTGGAGAAGATTTTATCCCTGTGAGCTTCATGTATATGATCACTCAAATCTCCTTATTCAGTGTGGAAATAATTTTTGATTTTGCTTCTTACTTGGCTGATGAGATTCATAGTGGATTGGTGGGGATTGCTAAGGGCAAGGTGGAGAAGGTTTGGGGCCAATACTCCTTGTTGATGGACATGTTTTTGTTTAAGGGGGCTACATAATTTGGTAAAGAAATGGTTCTGAATAGAGAACAAGAGGGGGAAGCACCGCCAGTTCAATTATGGAGTGCAGATATGATTGGGGAAGTAGAAAAATACTAGTTTTGTTAGATTTGATAGGCACTTTGCCTCCAAACTGAGATGCCTCATATTGAGTGACAATCCTAGAATTCCTAAGGCACTAATGCACCTCATTAGGCCTATGGACAAACCCCATAATTTGAAAGTTTCACATAATTGGGGAGATATTATCCCATATTTAGTTTCAACTGTTATCATAATTTATGGATTCAAGGGAACACCCCATGTACTACCTTACCAAGTGACCTTAAAGGTAGGAGTAGCTGAATTCTTGTGGCAATTGGGAGGAGTGGAAGAAGCCTTTTGCATAAAAGGGGAACAAGATCAATTTTTCCCACTTGCACAGTAGCTCACCAGTTTGTAATAACCAAGGAAGGGTGGGTCTTCCTCTACAAATTTTTAGAGCAGTATAAAATGGCAGTATCTCACTCTCATTTTTGTGATGCAGAAGGTTTCTTTAATTCGGCCCTTAGGCATAGGATCAAGCTTCGTCCAGTTGAGCATGAATTCTATTTCCCTGAAGATGTAATAAGGAATGAGTACTCTTTGTAAGAGCAAGAAACAAAGAAAGAAAAATGGAGAGTTTATTCAAAAGTTTTGGATTTTATCAATAGTTTTAACAAAGATTACAACCCTCTTAGTAATTTTGTAACTATTGCAAATAGAATAAATAAGCTTATGAGTACATTCCCCGAAATAATTGAGGTAATGAATGAGAATAAGAAACATTTCATTGATTCTTTTCCAGATAAAGCCAGGGAAATAATGAGAAGATTGGGCTTCACTCCCAATATAGGGGTAGGCCCACTAGTTGTGTAAAGGAGGTTAGGATATACTGTCATTCAGGATCAAAGGCCCATTGTGAATAAAGGAAAATAGATAGTTGAATCTACAAGTGCTACTTTTGAAGAAAGGCCACCTGAACCTTCTCCTAAGAGAAGAAAGATAATAAGGGAAGAGGAATCATATGATGAAAGTTACTCACCTTCCCAAACCCCTATGAGAATTGAGGAGGAGCAGCTCACTAATGAGAAAATTGAACAAATTGGATCACAAGGGGGAGTTTTTGTTACCCAAGTAGAGATTGATGAAGGGAACCCCCAAGAGCCTCCTGTGTCAAGTTTTGAGTTAACTATAGCAAATTTCAGGGGAAGGGAATTAGACCCTATTTTGGAACAAGCCAATCAGCAATTTTTGTTTGATGATAGTTTTGTAAAATCTAGGCCTTTCCATCAGTTTGCTTGGAGGGCATACATGCACATTTTTGAGGAAAGATGTAAAAATATGAAAACAGAGCATTTAGAAATGGATGAAGCCTCCATTCAGAATCAAATAAAGGAACAAATGATACAAGAGTTCCAGAATATAACCCTTGAAGAGGGGAGACAGATGGTAAAGGCTGCAAATATTTTATTATTACCCAATTGGGACATTGCTGATGCCTTGATTTTTAATTCTGTGTCAAATAATTTGGGATTGCAAGATCCAAATAAAAAGGAGTTCTTGGGAACTACATTCAGTAATGACCAAGCTGCTCTTGTTATGTGGTCATTAAGAAGAGGATCTAGGACTGCTCCATCACAGCTTGATGATTCAAGACTAGCAGGGAGTACCATTGTGAGGAGAGTTGATGATACCTCACGTGTACAAGCAGCCCACATGAATGTGGATTATACTCAATTTGCCTTGGCTATTGCAGAAAGGGAAGAAAAGGACATGACTGAGCTACAAAACAAGTATGAAATAGTGGTGGATACCTACAATAAAGAGGTTAAAAAGAGAATTGAGCTTGAGAACAAGCTATTGGGAAAATCCACTAGGCCAAGAATAACATACCCTAGCCCCCCATTTGAACCCTTCAAATCCACCCCCTTATAGAAATACCAGATACACCCTAAAGGCCACAGTACTACACTGCTGAGGATTTTGAAGAAGAAAAAGGTAAACTGTGGGCCTTATATGTAGAATTGGAGTCCAAATATGAAGATAAATTAAGAAAAGCTCTCACATATTTGGGGGACAAAGTTGAATGGCTACTAATTCATGATCAATTGGCTAGGGTGATCAGTATCTGGTAGGATTTGAAAGCCAATGATGAGGCTCTAAAGCCTATTGTGAATAAATGGATAAGGAGGGAGAAAACAATGACATTTTTGTGTTTCTCTATCATAAGGGGTTCTTATGATCAAATTAAAAAAAACCTTTGACATTGTTTCTGATCTTGTTGATTTTGACAATAAAAGGATTCATTTACAGAGAATAATAATAGGCTACTTGAACAAGTACAAGAGCCAAAAATTTAGTTTGTTTCCTCATGCCCTAGATAAGAAAAATAATTTAAAAAATAAAGATGAATGGGCAAAGGAACTTGATGATTTATTCTGTTTGAGAATGAATCAAGTCATTAATGAAATAGGGCATGCATGGTGGGCTACCACAACAGAAGAAATGGTGAAGGCCCAAATATTATTTGATTCTTTAAAACAAGAATTTGTTGCTATTAATAATGAAGCTAAGTATGTGCTAAAAAGCCAGAGGGATATTTTGCTATTCAATTGGCCAGATGACACACTTTTTGACAAGTGGATGGTAGAAATAGCTCCTGGTGAATAGTTTGATGAAGATGAAACTGATAGTGATGAGGTGCAGGATGAAGAAATGCAAATCATTGACACTGTCACTAGACAAGCCCAACTAGAAGAAGAAGACAAGAATAACCAGTCACCTTCAGTTGTAGGCTTGGGCCCATAGGATGCTGATACAACCGAAGAAAAGATAGAGGTAGAAGTTACTCCCACCATACAGGGTAAAAATGGTGAAAACCCACAAGAGGAGATTAGTGTGCCATCATCAGAACAAGCTTCATCATTGGCTAATTTAGCTGTTGCATACAAAGAGGGATCAAAATAGCAGCCAACTCAGTAGTGTTAAAAAATATGACAGAAGCTGACCTACCAAAAAGAATGTTTTGATTTGGACATCTTTTATTACCCACATTTTTGTCATTTTGTGATAGGTGTATGTAAATATTTCTTGTAAAGGACACCTGTCATTTTCTCTTAGCCTGAAGCTTGTTGCATCTCACACTATATAAGTGAGATTTCAGGGCTAGAGAAAGGGTCCAAATTCTATTTTTTCTAAGTGATATACTTATTCTATTTTTGTTCCAATGTTTGGAGAAAGTTTATGATGTATTTTCTCTGTTAGTTCCTGAGAATACATGAATAATAGAATGATCTCTATTTTTCTTCCTAAAGTCATTCTGAGTTTACTGTAGATGTATACAATTTTCAAAGAAAATGAATACAAATTATGAGTTTTCCCCATATCAATTCTTTTTCAATTTTGTCTCCTTTTGATTACTTGGTTATCTTGATATTGTATGAGTAAAGGCTTGTGCAATTGAATGCAATCTAGTTAGGTTGTATATCTGTTCATCACTGCTATTAGTTCAATGGATTAAGTAAAAGCTTTGATGAATTTGATAAGGTTTCTATAGTAGTGGAAAGGATTTTTTAATGATGAATTCTGATAAGAATTGCTGATAGTATTTGTTGTAAGGAAACAAATTAGATCTAAGGATTTGTAGTAGACTCTGAACCCCAATGGATTAGGCACTAGTCAAATTGATTCAGCTGGAAGAGAAATGTGTCATAAATGGGTTTCAAATGCAGAATTATAATCAATTTTACTTTTATTTCCTGAAGATTTTCAAAGTTGGCCTGTACTTGTTTGCATGGAATGTTTTAGCTTTAGTTAGCCACTATTGCTGAGAACACGTGCAGGCCTATAGAAGAATTTTGGCAAGATCTGTTATATGGGATGTGCTTATCAAATTGTCATGAATTATGCATGTATTTGAGGATTTGAGATGAGAATCAGAATGAAACTAAAATAATCCTCATACAGTAGTTCCCAGTCTTGAATCATCCCTGGGTATACCCACCCTGGTTTTGCAGAGCCTAGAGAGTAGAAAACCACCCTTGGTTTTGTTGAAGTTGGGTCCAAATGGTTTGCACTTATAATTGTTGATAGGAATTGGCTAGTCCTTAGATTGTATGAGTGATATCATTTTGGTATTGAGCATTTTGTTGCTTAGTAGTTTTTCAAAACTCCAACACAAGGTATATACAATAGTACTTACAACTTCTCTCTAGTATTTTAGATCAACATTCTTCTCCATCATAAGTGATCTGACATAGTCCATTACAAACCTATTTCTCCTTTCAATAATTCCATTTGGTGGAGGGGTCCTAGGAGTAGATGTCTATCTTTTGATTTCGCTTTCATTACAGAACATCTCAAACTCATTTGAAGTGAATTCTCCTCCTCTATTTGATCTCAAGCATTTTAGACTCTTACCTGTCTCTTTCTCAACTCTTGCCAAGTACCACTTAAACATTTGAAAAGCATCAGCTTTTTGTTTCAAAAACATAACTATCATCATCTTAGAGTAATCATCAAAAAATAGCATTATGTACTTATCTCCTATGTAACTTTGCACTTCAATTGGTCCACACAAGTCAGTATGAACAATCTCTAGTATTCCTTTAGAGGTATAAGCTTTACTCTTAAAGCTTGACTTTGACATTTTGCCTAGTTGATATTGTTTGCACACTATATTATTAGGTTTCTTCAACTTAGGAAATCCTCTTTCTTCATGTTACTGATACTAACCAAATTATCAAAATTAACATGACATAATCTCTTGTGCCAAAGCCATACATCATCAAATTTTGCAACAAAACAAGTAGAATCCTCTATTTCCAAATAGAATAGATTACTTCTAGTTTGATCACCTTTTCCAATCAGTTTCCCATTTGTGTCATATATCTTGGTAGTTTTATTTCCAAATTCAACCTTGCATACAAGATTATTCAATTGTGACACACTTAACAAGTTATGATTTAGTCCTTCAACATAGTAAGCATTGTCACATGAAATCTTGTCTACAAGTTTGATAGAACCTTTTCCTTTTATCAAGCATGGTGCATCATTACCAAATCTTACACTATTTCCATCATAACAAGTTAAGGTAATGAACTTACTTTTGTCTCTAGTCATGTGATGTGAGCATCTACTGTCAAAGATCCATCTATCATTTTTGTTCAGACAAGTCACAAGTGCAGTTGCCTCATCTTCATCAGATTCATCCTTCATTTCAACATATACCACTTCATCATCATGTTCATCAGCAATGTAGCATGAATTCTTGTCTTTGTCTTTGTAATCTCTGTTGTCATCTTCTCTTCTATTTTTTTACTTGCTTCCTTCTCTATAGTTCTTCTTCTAGGTACATCTTGGAGCAATATGAGCAAGTTGATTTCAATTGAAAAAAATGATGGGTAACTTACCTTTGAACTTACCTTTACCTCTATGAAATATTCTTGCCAATAGTGTTTTCAATTGTTCAATATCTTCCTCATCTATATCACTATCACTGGATGCATACTTTATCTTTCTTTTCTTCTTCTTCTTCTTCTTCTAATTCACCTCATTAGAATCCTTGAATAACAACTTAGCTTTGAAAGTAGATTCAAGACTTTTCTAGTTTGTAATTGTCAAATTTAGATAACTCAAAAGCAGTGAGTCCACCTACCAGACCTTCAAGAGTTAGAATATTTCCTGAAATGCATCTCATTTCTTGGATTACAAAAACTCTAATAGCATAAATAGGTAATAGTGTTCTTAAGAATTTACTTAACATAGTATCGTCATCTATATGGCTAGCAGCTCCTCTTATTGCACTTGTTGGCGCTCAAAATTGTAGCACAAATTTTGAGCACTGTTGAGAAATTTGAGCCCTATAAACGCTTTCAAATGCCAATGTACCTGGCTATCAAGTTGAGGCCTAAGAGGTGTTCAATGGTTCTAGCACCTTCCATTCAGCCTTTCTAAGTGTTCCATGAAGTTAAATTTCTGTTCTGAGCCATTTTGTAAAGTCTTGTTTTGAGCTAGTTCCAAATTCACAATTCTGCCCAAGTGTCAAAATGTGTACAGTAGCCCAATTTGTCTTTGAATATCTTTTACCTAGGAATGTGTCATGGCCCGCCACTTTGGGGATGTTTAGTATGCATATCAAAGAACTTATGTTCCAAGTTTCAAGTCATTTAAAATCCGTTTGACTAGGTTTTGAATCCCTCAAATTTGGTCAGTTACTATTACCTATTAGTGTTTATTAGTCTATGCCGCTACAGAAATCTTTGTTTAAAATCTATGAAGATTTTCCCCAATTGACAATTTAAAATAGAGCATCCCACATATGAAGAAGGCACAAGGCAGGTCTCAGTTTGGATGGGGAATGAACAGACTAATCACTTGGGAGTGTTTGCAAAATCATTACAAAAGAACAACCGAATCAAAGTTAATCTTGATTTGAGAAAGATCCACGAGATATACAATTTTCACCTTTGCCCTAATAAGAATTTTAATACATATGAATCTATGGCAGAAATTTCCACAGTTTTGTAGAAAGTTTACCCAGCCGAATAAGGGGGTAGTGTAATAGCAGCAGTGAACAGTACCTAAAATATGTTGTATTTCTGTTAATGTGCATTAAGAAATGGTAGTAATATTATATTTACATGTGATATCTAGGCTACTACTTCATTAGATATGGATGAACTATGTTAACAATGGCGACAACCAGAAGCGGCTGAACCTGAACCAGACTTCGTAATTGTCTCAGGCTGCTGTTATCACCGCTCCTCATTCAACGCACTCCTTTCAATAGTATGGCTTTGTTCCTTTCTAAAAGGCACATACAACATGCATTCCTCTATAAAACTTTTTGAGCTTTGACTTCTCAAAGAGTGTAACATATGCCATTTTGAAGTTCTAATGGTTTTCACAATATTAAAAGACTCTATTTTTGATATCAGGATGAATCTAATCAACATTGGAATTTATCATTATTCAGACAATAGAACCTTATAAAATACATGCTCTTCATATACAATCCACTTCATATATTGGTAAGGAATGCAATGTGTTGTATGACCAAGCCGCCCATGCATGTAAGTCTCCCATGTTTAGGAAGTAAGCAATAGGGAGCTTCAGCATGGAGAAAAGGTCATCCACAATAGGGGAAAATGGAGGAGCCCATGAGTTTAAATAAAGGGAGGTGTCCAAAAACAAGCAAGTGAAACATAAAAGAAAACTCCACCCCACGCAGCAAACATGTGAGCAGAACACACCTATGAAGGAGGAATCTGCCAAATGTATAAGGAAAGCTTTTGGATCAACATGAGGCAAAGTTAAAAAGGAATAGCCCATGCTGAGGAGTCTACACATTGAGAAGAGGGGCAACTCATCCATTGAACAGGGGACGTCAGAGTTCACAAAATCAACCCATGCCTAGCATTAGACATTCCGCGCCTTCACAAGGAATGAAGCAACTTTAAAAAATAAAATTCCATGCCATAGAAAGGCACCCTACAATAGTTGAAAGTAGGAGCGATGGAAAGAGAAAACCCACTGTTGAAAAGAGGTGTCAAAGACTAAGGAACCCATGTAACTTATAAAGAAGACCCAACGCCATGAATGAAAGTTGCAGATAGAGCAAACAAAGGAAACAGGTTAATCCCACATTGTCCACGATAAAAGAACTTATAGTGTTTAAATACTAAAAGAAATAATATTCCTTGTGTCTTGAAGAACGAAGGCTTTTGGAAGCCTGTGCTGAACATGGGCCCAGTGATGTCATCTAGAGGAAAGACAACGTAATATTTTAAACAAAAAAGCAAACAAGCTAATGTGGCACCGAGAATGAAGATTACGTGAGATTCTGACACGTGTATAGATCGACCGTGCTTGCTTCCCAGCAAAAATAAGTTGCACCCAGGTTAAATATTGCGGGAAAGTGGGCAAGGTGATGTGGGTCCCAGTCAGTGAAAATGTGGCAATAACAAGCAGTGCATACGCAACACACAGGATGCTACCACGTGGCAGATCCAATGAATTGCACATTTTTGCAAAAGAAAGTTGCTCGAAAGATAAGTAATGCAGGTATGCAGGATCGTGCCACATGGCATTGAGTCCCAGAAGTGATGATGTGGCATTTGATGAATAGTGGTTGACCAATCAGAGGTTTCCATGTGGCAGACAAGGCTTGGTCAACAGGGGGTTGACCCTAAATTTTAAGGCATATAAAAAGAATAAGTATTTTAAATGCCATTTAAAAATGTCTTTCAAATTGGATGGACGTGCAAATTTGTTTTTAATTTTAAAAGGGGTTTTATCTAAAGTTCTAGCTTTAGAATTTTTTTTAAATTTTTCAAAAATTTAAAAAATAATGAATTACAGACCTGAACATTTAGAGCAGGGGAGTCATTTTCGAAATGGTTTTCAGGGGGTATCTGAGAGGCAAAATATGCAATGTTATATATCACCAAAATTGGGAGAAGACGAACTCTCCGATTTTGAAGTTAGTTTCTGCACAGGAAGCCGTCTGTTCGAGCTACATGAGGTTTTGTCCCAAATTCCTAATAGGCAACCACATTCAGGTATCAAAGTTTAGTTGCATTTTCAGGCATGGTAATGAGCTAAATATGGATAAAACACAGTGAAAATGCAGTTGGGGTTATTTCTAAGTCAGTTAAATAGAGTTTTTATCAGCATTTTGATGCATATCAGATATTTTTAGCAAACAAGGGATTTCATCATTCAACAAAGATATTTTGCAAAACAGTTACAGAATAATGATGAAATCAAATCAGATCAGGTGGAAGAGAGAGGTTAGAGAGAGTCTTTTCAGTTGTAGGAGATGGATTTCTAAGTGGACAAATGTCGATTGTAGATTCAATCCGGGAATTCACCTTTGTCTATATCTTTCTATCTTTCATCCATTTTAAGGGTTCCAGTCTTTGGAGAAAAACCAGTCACTACTGAGATACCAGGTTTTGGATCCAGTTTTGATGTGTTCCCATACTGTGAAACCACATACTTTTTAAGCAATTTCTCTTGTGTGAACAACAGTAGGAAGGAATACACAGATAGTTCAAATCTATTAGGTTGTTTCATGTCTTTCATTTCATGCATATGACTGTATAAGTTTCAAGGAAATTAATACAAAGAACAACAGGTTGAGTTTCAGTTGAATCCTATCTCCTTTATCAGCTAATTTTCAATGTTTTACAATCTTTGACATAGAGCTTAGGTTTTAATTGTAGTCCCTTAAGGCTATATGTTATTCATTATTGCTTATGACCCAAGAGGTTGTGTAAATGCTTTAGGGAATCAACAAGGTTGCAAGTTTACTGATGGGGATATCATGTAAGAATGGGATTTAATTTGAGCATTGATGTCTATTTACAAGTTAAATAGATAGATTAGATGTCTGAGTATATAAACAAGTATCAGATATCCATATGTGTGCATTTGATTCATGGGACTGCCCAATGGTTAAGGCACTAATCAGTTACAAGATCATTAGGTCTTATTACTACATATATGAGGTTTTGTTGAAATTCAACATTATTAAATCAAAAGTGTTTTCACCTTTCATGTTGAAGAAGTTATAATTATTTAACCCTCACTCAGCTTGTGAATGTCGTAGATTTACATTTAGCTACTGTAGATCAATGTCATTTTATGAGTTATTAGGAGATATAAGGGTAAAATCTGCTTAATGGATTTAGGGATATATTTTTGCACTAGTATGGTATCATTTGAATCTGAGGTCTACCCGCCTAGGTTTAGCAGAGCTTGAAGTAGAAGAAGGGTCATGCCTTATAGTTGGCTTGTTGTCAAGAATGGCATGTTGAAAATGGGAGTTGGCTACCCCTAGATATGTCAGTTTCTTAGTGGGATAATTAAAAAGCCTCCAACGATTTCAAACACCAACAACACTAACAACTTATTTTATCCTAGCAACATATTGAGCAATATTTTCACCTTCTTCCATTCTCATATCACCAAACTTATTACTGAGGCTCTCAGATTTTTCTCTTTGAACATTTTTATCTCCTCCATAGATGGTGTTTAGGGCATCCCACATTTTCTTTGCAGTGTCACAGCCTTTGATATTATCAAAATTAGCATAGCTTAGGGCAGAGGCAATCTCCAACATTAGCTGATTATTTTCCTTTTTCTTCTTCATATCTTCAAAAATTAGGGCTCCTACTAGATCAACATGTTCCATTGAAATGGTAGATTGTGCATGATCTCCAAGTCCTCCAAGGTGTAGCTTCATCAAACTTTTCCATGCAGGAAATTTATCTCTATTAAGCTTGGGTACTTCTCTTTTAGACATCTCGATCTTTGTGCTTCTAGTACCTTAAAACTAGTCCTCTTAAGCAGATGGCTCTAATACCAATTGTTGGAATTACTTTACAATAACTGAGAGGGGTGGGGGCTGAATCAATTATTCAAGGTTTAAATGTATAAATAAAACTTTTCACAATTTAGTGAAACCTTAAAACATTCATACCCATGCATGTATCCATTATGTATTTACTAAAACTTGTATGTTATTGTCAAATCAATTTGCAAAAATGTAAAGCATGAAACACAACACATTCATCAACACACTTGACATAATGATTTACATGGAAATCCAATTTGGGAAAAACCATGAATAACATGTTACTCCTTTTCACTCTTCTGAAGTGATGCCCTGTAAAAGGACAACCCTGTTAAAGGTTATAATACACATTATTAAATGTGACTTGGTTAAGGGATTTCAAACACCCTATTAAAAGTGAGCCTTGTTAGAGGACTTTAGGCTATTCACTTGGAATGCCACCCTATTAAAATATTTTCCAATGACTATTAGGTCAACCCTACTATAAAGGATTTACCCTAGAATAATACAATTGTTAGAGAGTAACAGTATAGCTTTGATCTAATATAGCTTACAACATCACTTGTAGATTACAGATCTTTGCTTAGTCCTCAATTATGCTTGGCTTTCATACTTTGCAGCTCTGATAGCTTGTTCACCCTTCAAGCATTCATCTCCTTAAGCCTTTTTTCTTAATATGCCATTGCAGACTCTTCTCTTGGGTCACTTGATGAAGCAAAACCCTTAATTCCTTCTCCTTCTTAGGCTCTTACACATGATACCCTCTCTCTTTTCTTCATGACTAGACATTCCTATAAATAAGAAATTAGAATATTTTCCCACTCATTATCCATCATCCAAATTAGGGTTTTGGATGTATTAGGTAAGATATAATGTATCTACCCCATATCTTGTCTTTTCTGGAAACATCTCCTAAAATCCATTTGAATTCGCCTAAAAATGGTTTACATCAAATTTTGTGCCACTAGCTCATCAATCTTATCTTCCTCCTGGTTCAAAAGTTTCAAGAAAACAAACTTGTCAACTTAGATTCAACAAATCTTCGATCTTTATCATAATGCAACAGCTCAACATTATTAACCTTCTGATGCTCGGTACATACTACTTTGCATAGCATCAACTGTAAAATCACTCAACATCAACTAAAGTTTACTGGTGCTCGGCATCAACTAAAATTTACTCGACATCCACTATATTTTTCTTTTACTTGGCTCCAACTAAGTTTCTACTTGGCTTGCATTAACTTTGCTTGACACCTACTATCCACTCGGTCAAGCTTGGTAGACAAACTTTGTTTAACTTATTTTTCTAAACTTTCTAAGTGTAGCCAACCATTTTGTAACCTTAAGTAGATCATCAATTCACCTTAAGTAAATCATCAATTATTCATGTCGTCACTGTCTTAAATGATTCTTGTACTTCATTATATAATTATAACTCAATCTTTCCTCTAGGTGCTTTTGTTATGTCTTATTGATCAAATCCTCCTCATCAATCAACTAAGTGATAGTACTTGAATCTTATAAGCAATTGTCTTACCAGCAAATAACAGGTTTGACATCAGTGACAAAACAATGATTGAAACACATGGTCTTCTTCAACATTCTCCCTCTTCTTGAATCAGATTTCAACAATCTCCCTCTTTGGCACTAATGGCAAACCAAACTGATCAACCAAGTCAATAAAATGATGAACATCTTGTTCAACCAAACTGACTATGTTAAAATAGTAAGGCAATACCATAGAGAAAACTTGTATTCCTCTATCAACAACTTCCATCTTTTGATTAGGTTACAAAACTCTTTCTTAAAACTCCCTCTAAGTTCCTTCTTGTATCTCCCTCTTACTAGGTAGGTTAGGATTTATCTTCTTTTATACTAGATTGATTAGTAGAATATCTCCCTCTGATGTGATCTTTCTGGCTCTCTGATCAATGTCTCCCTCTGTGTTCTAACTCAATTCTTGATATCTTTCTCCCTCTGATCAATATATCAGTTTAGGACTTTCTCCCACTTATCTCTTGCACTTGATCAGTAAAACTCTTATTTTGATGATGATCAGTTTAATGTACTTTCTCCCTCTTTGACAACAATGCCAAAGACATATACCAAAAATTTGTCATCCTTAAAATATGTAGATCTAAGCTTTGCAGATTCCTCAGTTTCTCCCTCTATCACCTTGCTTTATTTCTTGTGACTTCACCATTTTCATCTAACTTGTTTCTAAATACCCACTTGCTATCAATCACATTCTTGTCTGCTAGTCTAGGAGCTAAAGTCCATATTTTGTTCTTCTCTATTTGTTGAATCTCTTCTTCCATGGCCTTGTACTAGTCATCATCTTCTAATGCATATTTTATTATTTTGGGCTCCTTCATGCTTAACAAACATGATTCACTTCTCAATCTATTTCTTGTCATTGGCCTAGCATCTTTGTTTACAATGATTTGATTAGCAGGATGATTTCTTTTAACATATTTAAACAATCTTGGCTCAACTCTTGTTTCAACACTTTGTCTTTCAGCTTCAAAGTCATTGTGTACATCTCTATTAGGTACCTCAGCATCTCTTTCATGTGTACTGGTCTCAAAATCAGAATGTGCATCTTCTTCATTTTGCAACTTGACATCTAAATGTAGCTCAGTTCCTAAATGCAACTCGGCATTCATAGGATGTGACTCGACAGTTACTGAAACCTGTTGTTGATTTGTAACTTGATTTGTAGCATCTTCTTCAACAGACATTCCTTCATAAAAGTATACAAATGATTTTTATTTTTCTAGTTCTTTCATAGGCTCAGCCACATGTACTTCTATAAATTCATCAAAATTCACACTTACACTTTCCACAACTTTCTCATTGTTAGTATTTAAATACTTATAAGCTTTGCTTCTTGTGGAGTATCCAAGGAATAAACCTTCTTCACTTTTTGCATCAAAATTTCTATTCCTAACAACTTTAAGAATGTAACACTTGCTTCCAAATACCTTAAAGCATTTTACATTAGGTGGATATCCATACCATAGTTCAAAAGGTGTTGAATGAGTACCTTTTATGACTTGCACATGGTTTAAGGTATATACAACAGTATTTACAACTTCTCTCCAGTATTTTAGAGCAACATTCTTCTCCACCATAAGTGTTATGGCATAGTCTGCTATAGACCTATTTCTCCTTTCAGCAATTCAATTTTTTGGAGGGGTCCTAGGAGCAGATGTCTATCTTTTGATTTCTTTGTCAATATAGAACATCTCAAACTCATTTGAAGTGAATTCTCCTCCTCTATCTGATCTCAATAATTTCAGACTCTTACCTGTCTCTTTCTTAATTCTTTCTAAGTACCACTTAAACATTTGAAAAGCATCAGATTTCTATTTCAGAAACATAATTGTCATCATCCTAGAGTAATCATCAACAAATAGCATTATGTACTTATCTCCTCTATAGCTTTGCAATTCAATTGGTCCACACAAGTTAGTATGAACAAGCTCTAGTATTCCTTTAGAGGTATAAGCTTTACTCTTAAAGCTTGACTTTGGCATTTTACCTAGCTAACATTGTTACACACTATATTATTAGGTTTCTTCAACTTAGGAAATCCTCTAACTTTCTTCATGGAACTGATACTAACTAAGTTATCAAAATTGACATGACATAATCTCTTGTGCCAAAGCCATACATCATCAAATTTTGCAACAAAACAAGTAGCATCCTCTATATCCAGATAGAACATATTACTTCTAGTTTGATCACCTTTTCCAATCGATTTCCCATTTGTGTCATATATCTTGGTAGTTTTGTTTCCAAATTCAACCTTGCATCCTAGATTATTCAATTGTGACACACTTAACAAGTTATAATTTAGTCTTTCAACATAATAAGCATTGTCACATGAAATCTTGTCTGCGAGTTTGATAGAACCTTTTCTTTTTATCAAGCATGGTGCATCATTACCAAATCTTACACTATTTCCATCATAACAAGTTAAGGTAATGAACTTACTTTTGTCTCTAGTCATGTGATGTGAGCATCTACTGTCAATGATCCATCTATCATTTTTGTTCAGACAAGTCACAAGTGCAGTTGCCTCATCTTCATCAGATTCATCCTTTATTTCAACATATACCACTTCGTCATCATGTTCATCAACAATGTAGCATGACTTCTTGCCTTTGTTTTTGAAATCTCTATTGTCATATTCTCTTTTATTTTTTTACTTGTTTCCTTCTCTATAGTTCTTCTTCTATGTACATCTTGGAGCAATATGACCAACTTGATTGCAATTGAAACAAATGATGGGTAACTTACCTTTGAACTTGCCTTTACCTTTGTGAAATCTTCTTGCTAGTAGTGCTTTCAATTGTTCAATATCTTCCTCATCTCTATCACTGTCACTAGGTCCATACTTTATCTTTCTTTTCTTCTTCTTCTACTTCACTTCATTAGAATCCTTCAATAACAACTTAGCTTTGAAAGCAGATTCAAGACTTTCTAGTTTGTAATTGTCAAAGTTAGATAGCTCAAAAATAATGAGTCTACCTACTAGACCTTCAAGAGAGACTATTTCTTGGAATACATCTCAATTCTTGGATTACAGAAACTCTAATAGCATAAACAAACAGTAGTGTTCTCAAAACTTTACTTAACATAGTATCATCATCTATATGGCCAGTAGCTCCTCTTATTGCACTGACAACTTCTTTTATCCTAGATATATATTGAACAATATTTTCACCTTCTTCCATTCTCATATCATCAAACTTACCTTTGAGGCTCTCATATTTTTCTCTTTGAACATTTTTGTCTCCTCCATAGATGGTGTTTAGGGCATCTTATAAGCAATTATCTTATTAGCAAATAGCAGGTTTGACATCAGTGACAAAACAATGATTGAAACATATAGTCTTCTTCAACATTCTCCCTCTTTTTTAATCAGATTTCAACATATTATACTCCCCCATAATAATATCATCAACATTCATGCTAACACTAGTCCCCAATGATTTTGGGGATTAGGGCCTGAAAGGCCTTTGGGGGTTTAATTAGCTATATTGCGCTCTCCAGTCGGCTTGTATTATTTTCCTACCCGAATACTCATATATAAAGAGGCTTGGAGGCCTCATTTTCATAAATCATATCTCAATCTTTCACAAGAGTAAAATTTATGACTTTTGCATTCAAGGAGTTCAAGCGTTTCAAGACAATAAAGCATTTTAAAGCATTCAACCAAAGAGATTTTTATTTAGCATTAAAGAATCATTTGTGTGCATTTCCCCTTCGAGATCTAGCTTGTTGTTGGCCATCAAGGGAGGAGATCTACATTGAACCTTTTATTATCTTCTACATTGATGCACAATTACATCCATGACACCATGATGGGATTACAGTAGATTCATTGCAAATTATGGAGATACCCTACATTTCTATACCTAATTCAAGATCCACAATACACTACAAAATGAAATCCTTATTGACAAGGGTTTCAAGCAAGGCAAATCATACATTTATCTTATTTCCAGTCATTTATACTTATATTTCTCATTTACGGTTAATTCCTTAACCCATGGCTTGACCAAGATAAGCCCTCATCCAACCCAACACCAAAAACTCTTCATTTTCTATGTCTAGGAGTAGGATAGAAGAATTTCACATATAGATATGAAATTAACTTTGAGGAAGCTTTCTAAAGAAGTTTGTTTGATTTTTTTACAATGTCATTAGACTATGTCAAAAAACAAAAAAATGTCCTTCCTCAGCTTGACCTAGTCCTTTTTGCTTTCTTAATGAATGATTTATGGGTTTTGTTCCTTTCATTGTTTCATTCAATAATCCATAGTTGTGTATTTAGAAGCAAGTTCAAATCCATGAATTTTGGAGATGAAACACATCTCCCTCTATGAATTCAAGGTGAGTCTTTTATATTTTATTTCATCTCACATCTATACCTTAGATCTATGTCTTAATTGGGTTGATTGTATACACATAACATCTAGATCTACATTATTTAAGCAATTGGTTCAATTTTTCATAAATACTATCCTATAAGATCCAAAGAGTGTATTTCCTTGTATTACATGTTGAAGTTGATGAAAGATCAACCCCACAGCTCCCAAGAATCACCTACATGCAAAATTGTCATAGAAGAGAGAAGCAAAAAGCTATGGAGGTTGAAATTGCTAGATCCATAGATGAGACATTCTTGATGAGCAAAAAGAGAAATTTCTATATCAAGAGTGAACAAATAAATAATTTAAAATAGAGATTGCCCTTATAAAGGAGATCAAAACCCTAAAAGGGTAAATCCTAGGTTGCATGATAATAATTAATTATTATATGCCTAAAGTTTAGCTTATGTAAACTAGAGATAATAAGTGACTTAATAATTAAATCAAAATAATTTAATTAATTAGGCAATATCTTATTACTCTAACACCTCCCCTTAAGATAAACTTAAGGAGTAGCTAAAAACCTGAAAAC
Source organism: Cupressus sempervirens (assembly GCA_028749045.1). NCBI lineage: Eukaryota > Viridiplantae > Streptophyta > Pinopsida > Cupressales > Cupressaceae > Cupressus > Cupressus sempervirens. Next base: position 644,392,506 of record CM053788.1, read on the forward strand.
TATTGCTAAAAGTAAATTTGGGTCTCGACAATAAGGCCTGATGAGGTACCTAAGCACAACCAAATCTCTGTAAAGAAGAGATATAGAGAAAAACACATGGGAAAAACCTACTCCAAAAAGAGATGAAAATAATGTTTTAGAAGATACAAATAAAAGGATGATCATGAAGAACACCGCTAAAGCATGAAGCTACAAACACTGCCAAATTGTTGATCTGAAGAACCTCCAATGTATAGAACATGAATAGGTAGAGAAGACTAAGTCTAAAGAGTTGATCAGTCAAAGATGGAATTTATCTTCATGGCTTCCAAAAAAGGAATGAAAGAATATCTATATGGTAAATGATCCATCTCACTGAAATGAATAGGTATCCAACCGCTGCAGTCGCCTAGTACATTGGATCAAATACTGAATACATAACTCACTCCATTGAACCAAGAAAGAAATAGAACCAAAACAACCCCCCTATAATGCTAAGAGGTAAGACATAAACACTGAAACTAAATGCAATATCTCTTATAGAAAGAAGGAATAGAGACATCGATAGTGCAAAAGAAGTACAAACACCTATAATGACACGTGCCATTGACACATCATGAGGATAATATTATGGAAGGAACACTCACTTGAAAAAGGAAGATGGTGAATATGGAAAACATGAAACCTCCCAAGGCACTTTATAATGTAGTGCGAGTACAACAAAACACAATGATGTCCAAGATCCCAAAATGCAATAGAGTGACACTTTATCTCAGTGCATTTACAAAAATTACTATAAAATGATTTCAACAAAGATCAAAGGAGACATACAACTTATACAAGAGATAGTAAAACCTATTAAAAATATCTGAAATAACAAAATCAATCTTCAAACCTAAAACAACCAAGATGTCCACTAGAGTGCAAAAAAGCAAAAAAACTGAATAGGATGTGCCTGGAGCAGAATCTAGAAAATAGAATGTCTCAAGATATGTCTCCTAGAGTGAAAATAGAACCTCTAACTTTGAATGCATAAATAGGAAACCAAAATACATCAAAAATCCAAATAAACTACACCATCATGATGGGCTCAAAATCAACTTTTTGTCAATATCTCATTTGCAAAAAATGGACTCTGAATGAGCAAGTTATGGCCAAAAAAGCACATGGAGCTCAAAAAAGCATTGGAAGGACAAAAATAAATTATTAGCACCTCGAGATCCATGTCAAATGCCTTGAAAAGCATGTCCAATAGTTCTAGAAATTGACTCAGGAAACGTGCCAATTTTTTATCAAAATTGTCTTGATTTGTGTGACCAAATTTTCTTGATTTGCGTGCCAAAAAAGCTTAATTTATGCACAAAAATCTAGAAATCATCACCTTAGGAAACTTGCAAAACATTAGAAAAGCATCACCTCAAGAAACATGCTAAAACAAATCAGAAAATCATCACCTCAGGAAACATGTCCAATCTGGAAGCAATATTATTTTGCCTCAAATTCTAGTTGTCTCCAAATTAGACAAATTTTATATGAAAATAGGGATTTTTGGGTACTCTGAGCTTAATGGTGATGTTTGTTTGGGCTCAAAGTGACCCAAAAATTAGTGACCCCTAGATTCAATGCAAAATAACTCTGAAAAATGAAACCTATTGAAGGAAAAAGCACAGATTTGAAAGCCAAGCTAGACCTCTCATAAACGAAATAGGGGCATGAAGATCTAGAGCTCTGATACTATGTTGAAGTTGATGAAAGATCAACCCCACATCTTCCAAGAATCACCTGCATGCAAACACCTATCACAGAAGAGAGAAGCAAAAAGCTATGGAGGCTGAAATTGCTAGATCCATAGATGAGACATTCTTGATGAGCAAAAAGAGAAATTTCTATATCAAGAGTGAATGAATCAATAATTAAAAAGAGAGATCGTCCTTATAAAGGAGATCAAAACCCTAAAAAGGTAAAACCTAGGTTGCATGATAATAATTAATAAAATAATTAATTATTATATGCCTAAAGTTTAGCTTAAGTAAACTAGAGATAATAAGTGGATTAATAATTAAATAAAAATGATTTAATTAATAAGGCAATATCTTATTACTCTAACATTACATTCCCCTTTATAATTTAAATTTACTATTAGCACCCTTCTTCCTTTGGGTTCGAGCTAATCTAATTGGAATTATGAGTGGAATCATACTTGGAGACTTCCCTATTTTCCTCACATATATATTTAAATGGTTTAGTGGCTTAGAAAAGAGGGGATCTATAATCCTATTAAAGTGTTTCCCTTTGCCCCCTAAACATAAGTGTTTTAATTGTGGAAAATCAAGTATGTTTGTTTCCACTTTTATGACATAGTAGTATGTACTTGTATTTTCTTATTAGAGCTATTAAAGAAATCATCAGATACATGATATGCATACTAATCTCATATGGCTTTCAAGGATGTTCTCATTTGCCTTTAATGTGAACATGTACAAACTAAAATGCTATAATTGATACGAGGAAGTAATTATTTTAATTTAAAGAAAGGGAATGATTTAAAGTTTAGTACTTAAAAATTAGGTGTAAGAGAAATTAATTATTACTACAGCTCCTTGACAAATTGATATAAATATATTTTATTGAAAAAGAAATTTTAGGTTTCATGTTACTTATATTTTTTCTAACATAGTAGCAAAATAAATCTTGGGAATTACTTGGCAAATCAAAAGTTTAAGAGTTAGAAATTTATCATTAAAAAAATCGGATTGTAAGATATAATGAAAGTTTATAATAAAAAGAAAATTTTGCATCAAATAAATATTTTAAAAAATAAAATTCACAAAATTTGTGGCATGCAACTTTTTTAATTATATCATGTCTTACACATTTTTTAGTTCATCAATTACTTCAATAAACCAATGCAACATAGGCAAGTATTAATTAATTATAGAATTCTGGCAACTTTGCAACTATATATTCAAAGATGGGTTATCTCTCATGTTTCTACTATCCATGATTAATAATGCTAACTGTAGCTTAACTCATCATTTGTCATGTAAGAAAATTTACTCTCTAAAATAACTCTTAAATATGATGCATAGGAGAGTTGCGTCTGAGTCATTTTCCCATGGACAATTTTAAGATGTTTTTCTAATATCCTTCTCAAAATAATTGCTTGATTGAGTAGCATTCAATACATAGCTTGGGTGTCTTTAGTTTCTTGCATGAGAGGTGGCCATTGGTTAATCTATTTGAAAAGTTGGCAACAACCTCTTTGAATGTTTTTGTTAGCATGCATGTTGATGCTATTCCTTTGGGGGAGTTTGTTGGCATGTTTGGAGAGATGATTGAGTGCTTATGTGTTGCATTCATGACTTGGTATGTCATTGTTGTCAACATATTTTCCTTTTTGGTTGCAATAATCAAAGTTATAGAGGTATTTTTTATCAACAAGGTCACTAGATGTAGAGTTTTGTTCCATGGGGTTAACAATGTGTTGTTGGATATGTATTTATGATGTATCTATATGTGCAGAAAGTAATTCGAAGATTTGTGTGAGATAAGGAATATTTGTTGAGGATTAGTTGTAGGCTAGTGTATAGAGAATAGTTTACTAGTATTTAGTTGTATCCTTTTAGTGAGGTAAAAGCTTGTTAAATGGGCTTGGATTTCAATTGAAAGCATGTTCATGGTGATACTTTTGAGATACCATATGCTAGAGTTGATTTTGTGATGAGCACTAAAGTGTAACATGTCATATGTTCACTATCAGGATGACTAAGTGTTGGGATTTATTTTGGATGTATAATTATATTGTAATGTGTAATGTAATATCTTATTGAGGTCTTATATTATTCATTATACATTGGGGAAACCTTAAGGCCAACTCAATTAGTTGATAGGACTTGGTATAAATGAAAGATGTTTTCCTTGGTTGTAAGTGCCATATGCATTATATTGATATGATCATTGTATGCAAGATTCAGATGCAAATTTGATGAGATTAGAGAAAAGGATGATGTTGATGATGTGTTGAGAACTTCAAAGGAAATGTGTTGGTAAGGAAAGTTGTATTAGATAGTTCACACTTGGATATGTTATCTTTGAGAATTATTTTGTGAAGATAGTTCTAAAGCAATTTGGACAATGGGTTCAGTTGACTTCCTATCAGCTCCTAAGAGGGTTGAAATAGCTCATAAAAAAGTCTTATCTTTCACCAAGAATTTTTATATTAGTACATCATCTTTTGGGCATCATTCCCATCATGGCTTTCCCACTGATCAAGGGTTTCCCTAGTTGAGAAAATATTATGTTATTGTGCATGGTTGTTATCTTATGGTTGTTACTTCTGATCCCCCCCTCACCCCTTAGTGGTATTGGTGGACTTTACTTTCTAGCAATTCATATCAAAGCATTAGGGCCTTGTCTAAAGTTTAACAACTCAAGGAGATGCATGGCTATATTCAAGAAAGAAAGACTAAAATTTGATGGAGAAAACTATGACGATTGGTAGGAGAAAATGAAGACTTGTTTGCTATGCATGGGAGTTGACTATCAAATGCTTGCAAGGGAAAGCAAGGTAGTGATAGATGAAACAAAATTGGATTTATGTACATGAGGTGAGAAAGATCTATTCACATACATCATGTATGTCAGAGATGCATTGCCATCAACTTTTCTAGAATCATAATATGTTGAGGTAAAAAGCTTACAACTTGCACATGACATTTGGATTAAATTACAAGGTCTTTTTGAAGGTGATGTACTACAAAAATTAAAACTTTAGAATTGGAAAGATATATTTGATCGTGCTCAAATATAGGAAGATGAATCAGTATGGGGGTATTTTGCTAGGATAACTGATATTATTGTAGGAATGAGGAGTTGTGATGGAATTTTTACTAAAAACAATATTGTTAGAAATGTGGGATACTGGGGGGGTGTGAGGATGAATTAGTGTTCCACAAACTTTTGTCCAACTATGGATACTATTGGCAATCTTTAAACTTGCATATATGATCAAATTGGAAAGTAAATATAACCATAATAGAATGCAACTCATTACACCATTATTTGTTAACTAGGGAAACCATAGCCAAGGGAAAACCCTAGTGGAGATGGTACCCATAAAATGATCTGCTAATCAAAAGTATCTTGTGAAAGATATTGACTGTGTTAGGACTCTATTACATCTGCATAATGTATATGTCCTTGTTAGGAGCTTTAACCTTGTTAGGAGTTGGTATTGCAATAACAAAGTATGCTAGAAGAATCCACTACTCAAACAAGCAATTATATCTTTAAAATGCTATCAAAAGAGATAGATACAAAAATCTTTACACAATGTTAATATCTTCAATATCTAATCTATCATTTAGGTGCATTCATCAAAACTAGTCATTCATCCATAAAATTATGTACTATCATCAAATTTGTATCAATACTAATCATAGAAAATGTGTATTCAAACATTATATCATTATAATAAATGTCACAATTCACAAAACAAAAAGTGTTCTTTTATATCAAAATCTTTAATCTTGTCAACCTTACTGATTGATACATTGCTAAATCTTTTGAATTAACTTTTGCCATGTGCGGGTTAACATCAAGGATGTCATCCAAACATTGTTAAGTCATTGTTGATAAACCAAAATGCCTTTACTTTGCCTTTACCTTTGTTCTATCTGTTTAGTCTTATAACTGGTAAAATGCTCATAACTTGTTTCATACACATCCAAAACTTTAGCACTCTCATAGATATTCTCTATACTATTCATATTATCTCCACCTAAGAGCACATGTACTCAAACACCTCTAGTGAAGTGCGCCAAAACAATCTTTGCAATTGTTCATTTTTTTCTTTTATACCACTTAGATATTTTCTAAGTCTTACCATGCAAAACTTCATATTAACTTTTTCCTTCTTGATATACGCCATATGCTACCATAAATGACAACCCTAACAAATCTCCTTAGCCAAATTTCCAACACATAACCCCAAGCATACCTCGCAAGTACTCAAATGTGTCCTTAGCTAGAAGTATTATAAATACCTATGTTCCCCTGAGTTTTTGGTATGAGGATGGTGTGGGAAGGCGGGATGGGTTTTCGGGATGACAATTTTTTTTGGTGATTTTAGGGATGAGGGGGACGACAAATAGGGACAACTATATATATATATACGGAAATTTTAAAATATACATTGAAATTTGCAAATATACATGTCATTCATATGAAACTAAGCACAAAGCATGTCATTTAAACATTATAGAACCATAACATACAACATTTGAATGCCATCTAGGAAATAATATCTGATTTCAATACTCAATTGTCAAAATGCATATCAATATCAATGAACAATATCATAATGATAAACATGATAAATCTGAAAATCTAAATCTAAATATGCCTAAAGCTATATGTCCAAATGCTTGAGGGCTACCATAAAGTAATAAGTATCAATGTATCATAATCATGTTCACGTTCAACATAAAAAACATAACATATAAAAATGAAACAGACTGCTACTCCTATTCAGCCTCTACCACATTTGGAGGGGTGGGGCCCACCTCGGTGACCTAGTAAGGAGCCTTATAATTATTTTTTAATATTCACTTTTTAATTTTTTTGCATAATTTTTTTGTTAATAAAAAAATTAAAAAAATTAAAAATAAAATAAAATAACATTAGGGGATGGTTGGCCATACCCGGTATGGTTGGGGGATGTCTAGGCATCCCATTTCTATACTGAGACTACCTTTTTTTCCCAGTCATCCCCAAGTTTCAGGGATGTCCCCTGCTAATTTTCCTTTTTTGGGGACGGTTGGGGGACATCCCATACCCATCCCCCCATCCCTAGGATGTCCCTATTTTCAAAACTCCTTGTTTTAGGCTATGTATGTGTCCCAGGGAACGTAGATAAATACGTCTATCATCTGCTCCTTTGTGCTAACATATTCCAACCTATTTTCTTTTGGTAAGCAATAAAACTAGTGTGCTACGAATATGAAGAATAAACTAAGCATTCATAGACTAATATTAATTTCTTTTATATAAACCAATAATGAAATTAGAAACACATAATGCAAACCTGAATACCTCTATATAGCCTCCTTGATGTGTAGATGTAGTTATGATTATGGATGTGTGCTCAATGCTTCAACAGTGTAAGGTCATGGATGGATGCATGGAACTCTCTCAAAATGGTATAATAATTTTACTCAAGAGGTGGATAATTTGTGAGGAGAAAAGGTTTCAATTTATGGACAATTGGGTGACAAGGGGATAAGATTTACTAATGGATAGTTAATGAGTGAGGTGTGATATAGGCTTGAGTTGACTAGGATAGGTGCAAGAGTTAAACTTCTATGTTTAGAGGTGGATGAGGGAGATGTGGCATGAATGTGGACTTAGGCTTGAGTCAGGAAGAATGAATCATGACCTGATTCATGCAAGTGATATGGAGAGGGAGTTTAGACATTGAAGAGGAGGTGATGTGGTTCAGTTAAGGTGGATGAGATGGATCAATTGACTAGAATGTGAGAGGTGGATGAATTTGTTAGAGAAAAGGTTGGTGGGTGACTTTAAATAGATAAATGAATTATTTAATTAAAAAGGGAATTATTGGGGCATGAGTTGAGTTTGGGTAACTGCTGGGTTGAAGGGTTAGTTTGTGGTTTGAGGTATTTTAATTAATTAAATGAAGAGGGTTTTTGGGATTAAATTAAATGGGTTATGCACTTATTTAACTTAATAGAGGAAGGGGGATTTAATTAATAAATTAGACTATTGGTTATCATTTAATTTATTAATTAGAATATAATTGATTAATTAAATTAATTAATTAGGGGATAACACTAAATATTTAATATTTAATTAAAATATGCTTTAGAAGATGAATAAATGTGATTATGAATTTATGTAATCAGATTTAGGTGTCTACATTTTGCCCCTCTTTGACATAGTATTGGTACAACACTATTTTGAAGATGTTAATAAATAATAGACGATGTGAAGAAGACGTTTAAAGCAACTAGGTTGCCCCTTCTTGAAAAAATATTGTATTGTGTGATGCCCCCTCGAGAAGGTGGCAAGAAGAGAAAATGAGACCATACGACATCTTGAAATTTGCAAAAGGATAGGGTGAGAAAGAGGATGTAAGAAGGTGACAAAGGTTTAAGAGGGGCTCATACTCTCACTGCAAGGGTACGATACAAGGGGAGATCAATTGCACAACTTAGATAGATTTGTGAGATAGGAAGGAGGACATGAGAAATAAATGGGGGATTTTTCTTTTAAATTGACCCCTTAGTATGGGAGTGAGTGAATGGGTGAAACTTTGGAAACTTTGTAGGATCTTTCTAGGAGTTTTGGATAGGATTCAAGATAGGATAAAGATGTAGGATTTGATGTTGATAGGATGATTTTAATAGGGATAAAAATAAACTCTTTTTGTTGTTTCTTTTTTGTGAAATGGGGAAATGAGATGGAATCTATTTAAAGCTTTTAGTGTGGGGTTCTCCATGAGGAGTATGACCATGTACTTGAGCACTTAATCTAAAATAGCAATATTAGAGACTTGCCAAGGTTACCAAGAAATACAAGGTCTTCTCATCATCATTGGACATGACTAACTCAAAACAAGCACATAAGGATTACCCTAACATCACACATGAAACCCAATGGGAATTAGATTGAAAATGACACTAGGCAACCCAAAAACAAGTGATATTTTCCAAGTGCACCATGTAATCATAAATAATTATACTTCAAAAATAACACCCATGTGCATTCAGAGAAGTCATCTATGAAGGTAAGCACATATTGAGCACCCGAACTTACCAGAAATGGATCCCTGTGATGTTTTCCAAGTGCACAACTTGAAAAACACTATGAGTACAAGAGAACTGAGGTAGCCCAATGACTAGCTCCTGTGTACTCATTTATTGTAGATATATGTAGTTGACATGGCCAAAATGCTCATGCCAAAGCTTTCTAACTATGTTTGCATGAGTAATAAGAGAAAAACCTATAGAATCAAAGCTCTCAAAGCCATCAAATTGTTATAAGTGAGATTGAAGATCAACAACCCCAGTAGCAACAACCAAGTTAGGATCATGGAGGTCTTGAATAACCATATCATGTAGTGAGAACTCAATTTTCTTACCAGAGCCAGAATGAAAAATTTGAAAGATAGATGGGAGATTCGTAGAATTGGCTAGAACCAAGAGAAAATCTTGTAGTGAACCACCCTCTAAAGAGATAGTGCTTGAAATTGAAACTAAAAGTTGTGTGGAGTCACAAAATATAATCCATGTAGTAACACTCTAAGTAAGAGAAGTAACCAAATCAAGTGAGTGTGTCATATGGTACCTGAATCAAGAATCCAAGTAGTTGTAGAAGACTATGCTCATGCAGAAAGAGCATGACCTTTCCTTGAAGGAGGAGGTGGTAGCTTCAGAGAACTAATACTATGTTTTTGCATGACCTCCTCTAATTCCTTAAGATGTTTCCAACACCTAGAAATTGGATGTCCTTCCTTGCCACAAAAATTTCAAGGATCACTTGTAAACTTCTTAGTCTTGGAGGAAGACTCAATAGACTTAGAATTTTTACCATTTGGAGTGGATTTCCAAGCCATAATCACAAGGATTATTCCCTTGTAGAAGCCTTTGTCACAATCACATTACCTCTAAACCATGTGAAGGATGTTGAAGTGGTTTCCAACCTTGAAACCCACTTATAAGCAATGTCAAAGCAAATGTAGATGCAATACATGAAAAATTCCACAACTTGTAGTTCTCTTGATATTTGGGCTATATATTCTCAAAGACACTTACATGTGATTCCAATGTCATGGTACCTACCACAACACTTTCTCAGATTCTATCCAGTGCTCCCATAATATCCTCTAGTCATCTAGTTGTTGTTTCTATCATGCAATCTCTTTCTAAAGCCAAACCTCCTTCTAGTATATTGCCACATACTCTCTCTCTCTCTCTCTCTCTCTCTCTCTCTCTCTCTCTCTCTCTCTCTCTCTCTCTCTCTCTCTCTCTCTCTCTCTCTCGTGCCTTCAATTTTGATCAAACTTTTGAATATCTATCTCTACCATATCTAAAAATAACTTCACATTGTTTTGTAACTTTGACATAAGGTTTGATCCTCAATATATTTCATTTCAGTATTCAAGTTTTCAAGATTGGTCAACACCTTAACTTGCAGACATCTCATGTCAAGAACTTTCTGTATTGTTTCAACACCATGTTCTTGCTTCTGAGCTAATAGTTCTTCGAGTGCATTTTCTTGTAAAACATTAATTTTGTTGAACAATTGTAAACTCTTAGAAAGTGCATTGTTGTTTTTTATTAGCATTGACGGGCTTCCCTTGAACCAAATCAAAATGAAGAGGCATAAATGAAATAAAAATTATGACATTTCCTTCATTGCACCCATATCTTCTCTTTATGTCTCTAAGCTAGAGAATAATGTCTATTGGTTCTCATCAACAACTAAGATAATTAGTTCTCTACCACTTTCAAAATTTATCAATGGGAGAAAGATAGTCCAAATAAGTAATCAATATGAAATAGGAGTTGTGTTGATGTGATAGATGGAGATATATATATATATATATATATGTTTGTATGTATGTATATAATACATACATACATAAATATGTTTATATGTTCATTTTGACTTTGTCAAAGGGAAGCTTGTCAATACTAATAGAAAATAACAATGCACTTTTTAAGAGTTTACAATTGTTCAACAAAATTAATGTTTTATAAGAAAATACACTTGAAGAACTATTAGCTCAAAAGAAAGAACATGGTGTTGAAACAATATAGAAAGTGTTGATATGAGGGTATTGACCAATCTTGAAAACTTGAATGCTAAAATGAAAGCTATCAAGGATCAAACACCTATGCCAGAGTTACAACACAATGTAAAGTTGATCTTAGATATAGTAGAGGCAAATATTTAGAAGTTTGATCAAAATTTAAGGCACTAGAGAGAGTTTGTGGCATTGACGAGCTTCCCTTGAACAAAATCAAAATGAAGATATAAATGTATATATGTAAGTACATATGTATGTATGTGTATATGTATGTATATATGTATGTATATACATATGCATATGTATATATATATATATATATATATATATATATATACATACACACACATATGTGTGTGTCTATGTATGTACGTGTTGGTAAACCGATTGTCCTTCTTCTTTTCCTCTTTTTATGTGCCCAAACTTATAACAAAGAACAACTTTACACAACAGTTGGGAAATTGTTTCTAAGAATATCTAGTTTCCCTCTGAATTGAGGTACAACTCCCTATGTAAATGATATTCAATGAATTATGTTTTATCTCTAATTCCTACTGCAGGGTATGTTCTTAACCAGAGAACATCAGAGGCAAAACCAAGCTAATCCTATCTAGGACTAACTCAGGCAGATTTAGATTCTAATCCTATCCAATTTCAGGAACTCACACATCCTATGACTTTCCAACATTGGTGATGCAAGAATGCTATTTGTTATGAAAATGCAATGACATGAGATGAAAAATGAAGATTGAACATTCAAACCTTTGCAATAGGATCAGTTGACAGTACTCTAATCTATCTCCCAATCACTATTTGACCAATAATACAAGAAAGTGCTCAAAACTGATCATAATAATACTCCGATTGAAAGTAATCAAAAAAGTGTTGCCCAAATACTCTGATTCATAACAAAACCTTTCCTTGTTTTAAACACAGAGATACAATACTCTGATCATATTTTCTTGCAGACTATAGCCAAACCTATTACAAAAACTAAACATTAATCTCAATACATGAATGAAATTATAGAAATTAAACATGCTCTCTCCTCCACTCCAGCTCTGACTATATGTAGAAAAGGGAAGCACTTGGACAGTAAAGAATTGACACCAAGTGTGATTGTCTCTACAATCTCTCTTCATACCAAAAATTTGCCAACCCCTACATGCAATGAAAATGAAATATTTAAACTATAATGCCCCCTCCTCTACTCCTGGTGGTGACTTTTTAGTTACCAATATAACTGATTTTTTCAAACATAAAGGACAACTGAAAAGTTTATCTTCATGTGATAATAATATCCTTCCCATGGTAAGTCTTCCTCTTCAGTTATTAAAACTGACTCTTCATTTCCTTTTCTTTATATTTCTGCTCAAAGTAAATCTTCATGTAGTCACCAAATTTGTACTTTGGATAAGTAGCATTGCCATTGGCTTGAACAAGAAGCTCAGGTGCAGGGCTCACTATCGCATTGTATGAGGGATTATAGAAGGATACCACTGATAATCGATTTCCATCTTTTGTTGGGAGAATTTTATGCCATGCACTCTTATACTTCCCATTGCTCGTTGCTTCTTTCTAATCACCAATGTTAACAACAATTGAGTGTTGCATAGGTTGCACATCAATTCAGCTGCCATTATTGAGCATTTGAAGGCCAGGAACCTCATCATCTTGGTACAAAAGAATCAGTCCACCCACATCTGTATGAGCACGGATGCCCTTTATCAGATCTAGCCTTGGGCAGGGAGGATAATGGCTCACCTTTGTGCCAAAGAATGGTTTCTCCTTCTTCTCTCCACCTACAAATACCCTTTTCATATATTGTCTCTCCAGTCTCAAGCTTTTACATATTATTTCCAACAATTTCTCTGTCAGATTGAATATTTGGCTACGAAACTCCTCAATTATATCCCTTAAATCTTTGGGTTCTGAAGGCCAAGAATTTGTCTCTTTCATCTCGTGGACTTGAAAAACATCTTCCCAGTCCAAATTCTCAATCTTCACAACATTATTTCCCTTTGCTTCAGCCTTAGCCTCAATGGCTTTGTTAAGTGCCCTTATTGGTGAAGAATCTTTGAAGTTTTTCTCTCTGTTAATCTTATATTGTTGTGAACATGCCTCCTCCACATAGTCCAAAAGACCATGATCAATGCTATGGTTTGTAATCTAAAAAAAAATCATGAGATTCACAAGCCTTTGCGATTTGAGCCATTATGGCTTTCTTGTCTCCTCCATCAATGTTCTTCACATCAACCACTAGAATACCCATTTCTACTTCATGCACCTCTCCTCATTCCTTTAAAGCTAACAATATTCCAAGCAATGGATAGTCCTCTTTCTCCGGTAGCACTCCCAGTAAATTTCATGTTTTCGATGAAATAGGCAGCATTATACTGCGTACAATGAATTGTACATCATTGATGCTTCTATTACTTTACCTTGCTTCCATTCAAGTAAGCGAGGTTTCATTTATAGATGGAATCCTTTGGGAAGATGACGTGGTCATCCCTGATATGGTCTGAGATGATGTTGAAGCATAGCTTTCGCTATTCCTTACAAAGGGAGGCTTGAAGGATTTGGCAAACTCACTGAACTATTGGAGAGCATCATAACAACATTAGAAATCGTTGGATGAAGTGTTGCATCTAATTGTACACACAAAAGCTCAACATGAAATTCCAAACATAATTGTATGCAGTGTCAATCTGGGCTTGGGTTCTTCACATTTTACGCCGTGTCAAACCATCAATATATGCAAGCGACTGGTATGAGGAAAATGGTCATGCCATCTTGCCACGTATTTATCCCTGTGGAAAATGAAAATGTAGTTTCTCCTTGCGAAAAATGACCAAACAGCTTCTCATTGCGGAATGTGAACATGTAAGTGCATATTCCACCAACGTAACCTCTCTATGCTCAAATATTTTATTTGCTATTTCAAATTTCAAATTTGAGTGTAGGTTCTGCATATGGTCAAACATTCTGACCCCTTCCCATTTTCTCTTGAAGAAACTCATAATCTTTATTGAACATGCTTGATGGAATATTACTTTCGGAAGGAGAGCTATGCAACAGATTTCTCATTTTCCACTTCTACATCCCAATGCCAATTCAAATTCCCAATGCTGGTTTTGTAATCCAATCCTGATTCTGTATTCCAGTTTTGCATTCTCCTTTCTAATTTCAACTAAAATTATGAGTCATAATTGAGGCAATGGAATTTGAATTTGGAAATTTCAAACAAGGCATTTCACATCCGCATATCAAGATTATGATCTTCATCCTTTACAATGATATATTAGAGGAAAGTTCAGGCATCTTATGAGAAATCTAACCAAGACAACCAAATATTGAAGTTTTGAAACAGGGGTACTAAAAGTGCGCCTACAGTACGTATGTATATATACAAAGAAATTTTCTGGATCATGGTTTACAGATTATAAACAAAAAAAAAAAAGAAAATATGACATTAATCATTCCCCATTTATTTTGATCAATTGTGGAGAGTTGCGCATAGGAGAGGGTGGAGAACTCCGAATGAGGGTGGAGAGCTTGTGATCACTATATTTCATTGTTGTGCCCTTGTGATCTCTGCATTTCGTTGGCATGCTCTTGTGATCTTTGTATATGTATGTATGTATGCATGCATGTATGTATGTATGTATGTATAAATTCATATATATACATATGTATATGTATATATACATACATACACACACCTATGTGTGTTTCTATGTATGTATGTGTGTATATATACATAGTGATCTTTTTCAAGGTGTTTATTACATCTTAGCACAACAAAAAATTGATCCAGTTGCATACATATTCCAAAATCCAAATAATAAAATAATAAAACTCACTCAACATGTAGCATGGCCACAGATGTGATGGAAACACCTATTGGTAAGTAGATTCTTCTTTTTGTCTCCCATTTTTCATGTTGTTATTTCACTTGAAATATTATTTCTTGGGGGAATTTTTTAATATTGGATTCATTTTATGTAGGAGGCGATGAAGACATTCTTGGATGTGCCCATGTTAGATGTGTAGGAACGCTAAAGAATTGTGATGAATTGGTCATGAACAATGAAGATGGACTTCCCTTGAGAGTAGCCCAACTTCTTGGTAGTTTAAAGATTGATCCTTTCTTAAAGATTTTAGATGTTGATATGAATTTAGATGTTGGGGTGGGGGGGGGGGGGGGCGGGTGTGGGAATGAGATTCCACCTTCACATGGTTGGCCCTGATTAGTAGAGAATATTAATCTATTCTCAAAACCAAGCAAAGCTCAACATTAACCTATGATTGCATAAGAACTAACTATGTGAATCTCTTGGTTGGAAGCAATGCAAAAGGAGACCATAGTTCAACATGCAATCTAAATTCATATGTATACGATGTCAAGTGGAGATGAAAAATACAACAGGTTTGCATTTTTCTTAGAGGTCTTTAATTAGGTATTTTAAGTTATAAACCATTACAAACATTAGAATTTTGACTCTTATAGGAAAGGATAATGTCCTCAACATGCAAGCAAATAAAGACTTTCTCTGTGCTAGCTTGTTGAGGACATTCTCTTGGCCATATTAACTAGAATTCTAATGTTCATGATGGTCTATAATTTTAAAAACTTAATAGACCTATTAAATAAGTGTAGACGTGGTGCATTTTTTCATCTCCACTATTGTCCATGAATATAAAATGTAGTTGCACGTGCATTCTCAATTTAGAGTGGCATAATCTTATTTTGGATGCTACCAAAAAATGACATGCACCAAAAGATGGGAAAATGATGTCACTTTTGTAGGTCTGGAACCTTTTTTTGTTATATTTTCACATGTTTCCACATGAATATGAATATTTTGTCACCCATATCATTTAAGAACATTGTTTTTTTCATATTCTAGGTTGAAATAGGTGTATTTTTTTCGTTGACCAGGAGGATAAGTCTGTACCTAGATAAAGAAGACTAAGTAATCATTCAACAATTTCATCATCCCAAGATCACTAGTTAGACTCCTGCATGAGTATCTTTGTTTGTCTTTCTCCTATTTTGAAATGGATACATGTGATCAAGCATTTTTTAAACTCTTTGTTGGTTGATGTTGCACTTGTGGTTGAACTTAACAGCTAAAGAGGGAGTTGAAATAGAATATGGAGTAGATGGTTGGTTCTATGTGAGTAAACATATTCAATAAAAAAAAATGCATTGCATCTCTAGACCAACCTATTTTATTGGATAGCCTTTTATATATCTAAATTATTGCAAGCAAGGAAAAAATGACCTTGAAGAAATGGTTGGATTGGTCCCTGTGCTTTATGTGAGCCCTTCCTAGAGCAGTTTTTATCTAGCAAAGAAATATATATGCAGCCCTTCTATCCCAATCTTATCTAAATTTAGTCATAATCTAGCCTTGTCCTATGTGCATTATCACCTGAGTTTTGGTAGTTTTGTTAGAAAGTAGACGTGCATTTAAAAAATAACGGCTTTATGTAGATCTATTGGTTTTTAATTCTTTAATATTTTATTCTCAAGTCATCTATCTTCACATTATTTTCTGCAAGATGATGTGCTTTCATGCAAGCATAAAGTAATAGTTGCTTCAAGTAAGGCATTCTCCCACTTTATATGTGCTCATTTTTTTGGTCTAATTGAAGGATACTAAGTTGATTGTCGATATAATCCTATATTCTATTGTAATATATTCATTACTTTTTCCATCTCAATCTTTGTAAAACATTTTTCAGAAGTATCACACTAATATGGTAGTTTTCATAGTTACAAAATGAAGTGATAGTGTAAACAAAACTAAAAGCGGTGATAAGTCACTATTTCAGGACAACGATATCACATGAAGTTCAAAGCTAAATGAGAGAACAATTTCAAATAGGGGCAAGTAAGTGATTCAAAGGAATCCATGTTACCTTGAGAGAAGTCAAAAAATAATGGAAAAGATGTTTTGTTCAATACATTAAAAATAGTGAATACATATGATAAAACACATAAACTATTTTCTCATTATTTGACAAGAATTTACCTATCATAACTGATGTCGCAACTTGTTTTTGCTGAACTATTAGAATAAATGATTTCAAATTGCATAATATGTTTCTTGGTTTTTGACTTATCCTTGGTGAAATATAGCTTGCAAAGTTGCTACCAGTTCTTACGTTGGGTGTTTTTGAATCCTTCTTTCTGACTGATGAACCATATCTATTTTGCAACTCACTTAGATTTTCCTTTATAGAAGCCTACCCTCCAAATATGTAGAATTGAATTTGGGGCTCACCAAATGTTTCTTTTTTAACATATCTAGTCTTTTTTTCTATGGAGCTGGTGACAGTCCTTTTAAAGAAATTTCTAGTTTGAGAAGTACGTAGCTATGGGTGAATTATGTTTTGTTGAGTCTATTAGAATATTCTTGGTACTAAGAACATTTTTCTTAGTCGATGAGCTAAATCCTTTTCAAATTGTATTAATTACTGTATGATAATCCATATTCTCCTCCTTAATCAAGCTTTCCTCCTCAATAGGAAAATATCTAGTATGCTCTTGAACTTGCTTTGCAAACAAGTTGGAGTCTATGTCTATGGAATTTGTGATAGTTCTACCAAATAATATTCATCCTGTAGGGGTCAATGAATTTGAATAATCAATCTCTGATGGATATCCCTCCCCCCAACATTTGATGGGTTTGTTGAGTGATCACTAGAGTATGAGGAAAGATAAGCCCATCGCTTCCTTATCCCTATTCACAAGCCTAAATCTAGGTTTTCTAAATTAGATAAGTTCCCAAAGCTTTCTAGCAAACAAGTAAGCTTTGAACATCCTCTTGGATTAAGGTAACGCAAGAAGTTAAGATTTCCAAAGTTGTGTGGAAGATTTTCCATGTCACATCAATAGATTTTCACCTCCTCCAACATAGCTAGATTTCCAAAGCATTCAGGCAACTTCATGAGATTTTTGCACCCATTTAATTTATCAAAACTTGCCTTACATTGTCCTTCCACTATTGAACTTTTTCCTAAGTACAAAAATCTTAAAGACTCACTCTTGAGGTCCAGATCCCTTAGTACAATTTGAATTTTCTCTTCATTATCTGAAAGACATATACCTTTGACTTGTCAAAGCCTCTACATAAACATTTGTTGTTATACATTCAACATGTTACAAGAAGAAGGAAAACTATCACATTAAAGATGACTCATAAAAAAAAAAAACCTGCTTATCTTGGAAGATACAAGCATCTTTCTTGTGCTCCAACAATATTATGCATGGTTAATTTACCTTTCTTAGAGTTCTTAACAAGTGCAACATCTTGCAAAGCTTTTAGTTGTGGCTCTCCAATAATGTAGCCAGCCTCTTGCATTTTCCAGTTCTGAAAGAAGTGAGCAATGTCAAGAAAGGCTTCTTTATAAGAAGTCTCTTACAAATTACCATAAACATAATTGACTACCCTGTCACTCAATCCTCCTTCTCCATTCTACAATGTCTCATTAAAAAAGTTGAGCCAATACGACACGTTATTGCCATCTGTTAGTAAATTAGACTCTACCATTTCTAATACGAGTGGAATACCACCACAATATTTCTACTAGCTTGTCAATAGATGAGTGTTTCTCTAATCTTGCATTTGCAACCCCTAAAGATTTCTTATATAGAAGCTTTTTCACATCTGGTAGAATATCTATCCTATATTCATAGTGCTAAATAGCTGACTTTGAGATATTGCAACCTTTTTTATTTAATAATTTGACTAGCCATTACAATTACAATAGTGTGTCCTAATAGATGAATTTCACTTCTACAACATAAGTATCGCATCAATGTTGCAATTGCAACGACTGATTGGAATCTTAAACTATCATCATTGTGATAGTGTACTATTGCAATTGCAACTTCATGAACATGAACTCTTGTCCCTTCCTTCTTCCAAGTTATGAAAATGTCATCCATTGTGATTACAATGGATGCCTTCAATGTTGCAATTTGTGACAACAAAAATCTAATAATCATCTGATGAGAGCCAATTCATGGTTCTATCGCTAGGGTGATGGTCTACCATCACAATTCGAGCTCAAATTTAGTAGTGAATAAGCCTCTAGCTCCACATGTGACTACAGGTTGAGCGTTGGTTGTCAGGAAATTAAGCAACAATGGATTACAGGTGGCACACATGGGTAGAGGTGGTGATTGGGCCAAGATGTAGTGGCTACCACTAGCGGAGGAGAAGTGGTGGGTTTGGAGGAAACCATCAATGGTTTGGAAATTGTGCAACCAGTTTAATCACCATGATGTTTAAAACCCTGCACAGGTTGGTAACTGCTAAGATGGTTTATAAAATAGCATGTGGTTTTGTTAAAAAGATCTCAATTTTTTTTATTTCTTGAATTGTGTGCCAATGATGTGTACGACCTTGGCATGCAAAACAAAAATTGATTCAAATTTTCCCAGTGTCCAAAATCGATAAATTTTATATGAAAATAGGGGTTTTGACATCTTCTAAATCCAATTGTTAGGTCTATTTTGCCTCAAAGTGCTCTAAAATTTAGAGACCCCCCTATTTTCACAAAAAAAACCCAAAAATAACCAAATTTGTTATGTCAAACCCTCGTTCCCCTTTTTCTCCAAATAAGAACAAGCTATAATAGGTTAGGCTCTAATACCTTGAAGGATTTGAGCAATACAAATGCACAAAACCTGAAGAAATCCTACATGCAAGAACCTTTCATGGAGAAGAAAAGACAAAGAAGAGACAAGGGTTTTGCTCTCAAAAGAATGAATGAAATTTACAATTGATCAATCCTTATAGAAGGAGACCCTAAAACCTAAAAGAGAAACTCTAAGAGGTAAATGACATTTAACAATTGATATTTAATTATATAATGCAAATGCATGTGTATAAAGTGAAATCTTAAGAAGGGAATAAAGGTAATTTAATAAATAAAATTAAATTAACCTTTTACTCTAACAAGCGGCAATATAATATCACTAAAATAAAAGATAATACTATGAATTAAAGTCACCACATACTATTGATAAAAGGAATTAATTAAATAGAAATGGTATGAAATGGAAGGATAGAAGCATACAAAAAAATGAAATGCGATTTTTGAGAAGATGTGTATATTTATATAAAGAAGTTAAAATAAAGTCTCTATGAGAAGGCAAAGTATGAGTAATTTAAGTGCTTCTTGAAGAGGAGCCATTTCTAGAGTACTACCTCGTAAAGGATATTAAGTGAGATAAATATTTTTTGATTATTATATCTTTGGAACTACCTTCATTTATTAATCTCTTATTTGTATTTCTATACATACCATAAAGAGTTATTTGCCTTGATATTTTCCTTTGTTTCTGGGGATGTTCTTGCAAGAAAGGAAGATTAATACCAAATTCATATGGAGTTTGACACTTCATTAGAGGCAACATTGGATGAGGAGCTTAGAAGATTTATATTTAAAGGGGGTTTGAAAACCCATGTGTATGATTACATGGTTATAATGCACCTGCCCCCTATGTACATCATGAGGAAGTGATGACTTCCAAATGATTATAATTTTTATCTATAGAAATTATTGAAAGGTGATTATCTTACAATAACTTAATCTTCTATTATGATGTCCAAGAAAATCATGAAAGATTATATTTGGCATGGTGAATTAAGTTCCTTAAACATGCCATGAATGTTCATATGGTAAGTATTATTGAGAATACATGTGCACATGCCTTATGACCATTTTGATTATTTGGTGAATGTCATGCAACTTGATGTTCAAGAGGCAATTACTCAGAGTACTTGGCTAATATCACACGACTTGATGTTTAGGAGGCCATTACTCAGAGTACTTGTTGAATATCATGCATCATGACATTTGAGAGGCCATTATTAAGAGTATTTGGTGAATATCATGTGACTTGATATTCTGAGGCCATTACTCTTGATATCATGATATGATATCTAATGGTGAATATATTTTGATCAAGGATATTCTTAAACATGCAATTCTTATGCTTAATTAATATCAAATCATGTGTTTATCTTCCCTAGCTATGATAGAGTGTTGATATTTTATAGCTTTAGTCGAATATACTATATATGTGTATGTGTGTGCGCACACACACACACACATACTTACATACATGTGTGTGTATATATTCATGGGCATGTCTCATGAATAGGTGCTTGTTCATGCTAGATCTCTAATCGAGTTTCAACCCTTAACAACTATAATTTTTATTTAGGAAAAAACTTGTAGTTGTTGAGGGTTGAAACTCGATTAGAGGTCATGCATGAAGAGGCACCCATTCATGAGACATACCATTCTATTCATATCCTTTATAACGAACATACAATTCCAAAAAAAGACATTGAAATCAATGTATGTTCTTCCCTTTGGAGTTAGGTGACTACAATTATCAGATTCAAAATTACAAATCAATATTCAATATTTATTAATATTGAATTGTCATTTCATACACATTTGTAGAGATCCTTCCAAAACTAACATTGATTTCTGAATAAGTGAATTTCTAATATGTAATTCTCGACCTTCCAAAATAATTTAAAATTAATTGATGTACAAAAATCAATATTAGTAATCATTATAATTCTTTTCAACTATTGCTTCTATAATCAATTGTGTAAGGATTTTTTCATCAACGTTTTAGATCATGAAAAATTTGTGTAAGGATTTTTTCATCATTATTTTAGATCACGAAAAAATGTGTAAGATTTTTTTCAATCAATATTTCATATTACACAATGTAATCTATTAGGATAGATACCTTAATGTAATAAAAAATGTTGATGAGAAAAGTGTTAAATTTTAGAACCCAATTGTAGATTAACACCACAATAAACTCATTGAAATAAGTTCTATATGTTTTATAGAAATTAATACTCTGGATTGATTAACTGAAACTAAATAGTGGAAGCAAACATAAGACAAGTAAAACACACATAGATAATAAGACAGATATACCCAGGAAAACCTAGTTTGGGGAAAAATCTACAATTGTTGGATATTCTATTTAGCCTAACATCAAACTTTCTCTCAAAGTCTAAAAGAATCCAATTCAACTTTGCTACTGCAATCTTACATATATAGAGCCTAGTTGCTTTACTTAGCTTGCAAGATAAGAATGTTTTCTTGCTTTCTTTGGCTTTAAAACACATATAGAATCACTTTTTTTTCCCTCAAACTCATAAACTTAGAAATATTGTTATAAAGAATAAATTTTTTTTTTTTGCTAAATATCCAACTCAAGTTTCTTTAAAACAACTTCTCTCCACCTTCCAAGCTAAACAACAAAAAACTAACGCTCCCTCTTAGTGAGGAAGGTGTTCTACACAACACCCAGCTTATGCTTGAAGAATACAAAGTTGTTCTTCCACAAAGCCCATGTCAGTATATATATCTACTATTTGTTTGTCAATGGGAAAGTAATGGAGTTTTGCTATCCAATTCTCCACTCAATCTTTGATGAAGAAAACCTACAACTACACCTTCTATAAACTTCAAGACTAATAATTGTAGACATCTAAATCTGATTACATCACTAGGTAATCTTATTTAGTCATTTCCTAGGACATTATTGATTAAATATTTTATATTTTATTAATTAATCATCATCCCCTAGTTAATTAATTCATTTAATTAACTATAGTCCAATTGATAAAATCAAATGATAACCCAAAACCAATTTATCAATTAAATCCCCATTCCTCTATTAAATTAAATAAAGGCAAAAATCTATTTAATTTAAATCCACATCCCCATTTATTAAATAAATCATTTAATAAATCAATTCCAAAACCCTAAACCAATCCTAAAACCCTATTATTATCCTAAAATTTCACAAGCTTCTTCGTTTTCTCCACTCCAGGCTCCTTTGCCTTTCTCTTCTTCTTCTTAGCTAGTTTAGGTGCTTCCTTGGCTTCTTCTTCCTCAACATATTCTACATTAACTTTCTCATCTTCTTCTTGTCCTTGAGTGAGTGCCAATGGGGCTTGGACTTGTTTGTCGTCTTCATCATCTTCATCTTCCTCTTCTTCTCCCCCTTCACCAAATCTCTCCTTCAATTTTTTCACAAGTTTGTTCTTCTTCCAAAGAATAATAGTTGTTTTCAAGTCAATTGCAATCTTATACTTGGCTTCCTTATAGTTCCCAAATTAGGTAGCACTTTTATCAATTTCTTTTACTAGTAGAGCTGTGATAACTGTAGATGCCTCATCTACATTAATCTCATATGGAAAGGGCTTAAGCCATTTGACCCTAGAAATAGCTACCCACACATATGTATAATTTGCATCAACTAAGAAGAAAATGTCATTGTAATGTTTCTGCACTAGTGACACATGAATCCTTAGTCTCTGTTTCATGGGTTTCTTTTTTCCCTCAAAATAACTAGTTATTATTGACTCAAAATTATCTCCAGGTTTCTCTATGAACTCTGCAATCTAAATTGTAATAGACCTATTGGTCTTCTAGGCAACTTTTTCCAAAAGTTGGAAATGTGTTCTACACATAAAAGAATATGCAGATTAGTAAAGAACTAAATTTGCAAGATGCACTCTTTGTTTTCCTTATGACCTCCAAGTTTTTAGATAGTTGCTGAAGTTGCAACTCAACAAGGTCATAGGTGTGGTCTTTCTTCACTATCTTGTATCCCAAATCCACAACCATATAGGATACACTTTTTGGTCTACTAGACTGAAAGAACTTGTGAGGTATCACTCTCACTAAAAAGGCAATTAGGGGGTCTGAGATAGAATCTATAAACACCCCTCTCTTCTTCCATACTACACTTCTATTCTTCTCTATTATCTCCTTTGAATCACTACACATGCTCTTAGGTCTGTCTAGGGTAGGATACCCTATCACTCGATTGATGATCCTTTTGGTGATCTTAATTGGTCCATTTTCTAACAATATGAAGTTATCATGTATTCTATTGAGCACAATCTTTATCCATTCAATCTTGAATTCATTAGAGAAATATAGGGCACATGTCAACCCTTTCTTATCTACAATTTTGTTTTCTTCCCTTAAGACTCCATCCTGACAAATTTTGTTGAACAAATCTCTTATCTCCATGTCTCCTATACTTCCAAATTTACAAGTATAACAACACTTGACATCCTGAATCATGAGAGCTTTTGGTGGTATCATCGACAATGCACCAGATGGGTGTCCTTTATAAGCTATTTTAGGTATTTCTTAGAAAGGTGGTTGTCTTACATCATCACTAATTAGTTGCACATTATAAAATTCCTTTCCTTCCTTCCTAACACTCATAGAAGATCTAGCTAGTGTATTTGCTACTTAGGGTCTACAAAAATTCAAGCAATGAAACTCGACACCAGTAAAATACCTTTCCAATATGATGAATGAGTTGAGTTGCAATTGAATTCAATTCATAAATGCAAGCATATCCTATTGCAATTCACCTTCATGCTCTTTGTACCCTCTTTGATCACTGGTGAATGCAAATGAGTCAAAAAACAACTATATAACCTTTAAAATTTTGCAATAGATGCTTAATGCTTACACAATTTCAAGCTTAGTCATCATACAGTTTCCAACTCACTCAACTTACACATGATTTCAACTATGCTCAACTTATATGTCAAGCTCAACCAATACTACCATACTTTCATTACTCAGCAACAACTAAAATTCCATTCACGTTTGACAATAATTGTGAAACCTTCCATGCTCGACAACAACATGAAAACTAACAAAACTATAGATTTCTTCTAGGTTCTAACCAATACATTGCATCTTAGTTCATGCATATATTATCTTTTTAGAACTTAGATTGTTGGAACTGATGTATAATATAACTTTGAAATATCAGTCCCACACATACCTTTTGATTGCCTAGTTTGGGGTGATGTAATCACTTGATCCATTGGATGAATTGACCTCATTTGAACTTGATGTGCCACAATATTCCTTCTTCTTCCATGTCTTGTTCATCTACACTTTGACCTTCTCAAAATTTACCTTTTCTTTGCTTTTATTATTTCCATTACTTGGTGCTGGTGATCTAGTTGGATAATTGTTGCTAACATGACCAGTCTTCAAACAACTAAAGCATGTAGTCTCACTTAGCCATCTATTGTAGTTGCTTGTGAAATGAATTCTAATACAATTCTTAGGAACATGTCCATATTCTTGACAATAGTGACAAATTTACCTTATGTTGTAATCTCAATTGTAGGATTTTCTATTTTGTTGTACCTTTTTCTGCTTGTTTGATATCGACTTGGCATTAGATATGAATTCATATGCTTTATGTCCATACTTATGAAAATTGTCACAATATCCTTAAAATATTTGTGTGCTTAAGGTATTGGTCCTGCATTCATGTGCTTGATGTCCTTTTTTTTTGCACTTATGATAGTAACCCTTGAATTTTTTCTTAGGATTCTGATTTGCATTATTGCTCCTGCAAACATTTGTTGTATGACCTAAACTTCTACAATTATGACAAGTGTGTTCACTACTTTTAGATGATTATCCTTTCTCAATATTGGTGTATCCCAATCCAGTAGTATCATTGTAGATCTCATTAGTTTCTCAAAGCATTTGATGGCTTCACTACGTTTGTTTGAAGTTTCAACAAATTTCTTTTCTACTCTCAGTTCATTCCTCAGTTGTTCATTCTATAACTTTAGGGTTGTGATCTTAATGCCCTTTCCATGCAATTCATGGTTTGCAATCATCAGTTGATTCATTGTATCTAGATGCATGCTAGCAATATTTTGCACATCTGATGTCTTCTCTTCCAGTTTGTTTATCAGTGTTCTTTTGTCATCTTCAACCATGACTTTGTCTTCCTCAACTTTCTTTGCCTGATCATTCACCTCACATAGTAATACTTTTTGGACTTCTTGTTCTATCTTAAGATTTCTGACCTCTTTAGTTAGGGCACAATTCTTTTCCATCAGATCTACAACTGTTGCATCAAACTCACTTGAGTTTCCATTCTCAAACAATTCAGTAGTGTCTTCCTCTTAATAATGAGTTTCATTTTGCTTAATAGCTATCTCTTTCCTTCTCCTCAATGAACACTATAGTTCTTCTCTTGCTTCCATGAGTTAGTGTAGGGCAAGCTGGATTTTAATCTTCTAGTTCTCAATAGTCTTTCCCAACTTATAGACTTCCATCTTCAAGATCATTCATCAAAGTTGTAAAGCCTTCGTTTCCAGAGAACCTGGCTTTGATAGCAATTTTTGGAAATAATAATGGGAAAGTAAACATTGAGAGTGGGGGGGGGTGAATCAACCCTTCAAAAGTTTAACCATAAAAAAATTACCACACATCCATCTCACAATGTAAACTGAAATAGCTAACTACATATGTTCATCCATAACATGAAACAACTAACACATAACACAATAAATTTGTTACCCATAAACCCTGCAATGAGAAGGTAAAATTGGGGTGGGGATGACACCCACAAATCTTCACTGCTGCTATTGTAAAGTGTAGCCAATTAAGGTTACAAGAAGTTTGACCATGAATTACGATCTACCTTGTGAAAGGTCTGCCCTATTAAAGGCTTACAAAGACTATTAGATCTCACCCTAGTAAAGGATTTAAACACCCTATTAAAAGTGTACCTTGTTAGATGACTTAACTTTACAATAAAGCAAACACTTGATTAAGAGATTTACACAAGCCTATTAAGACTACTCTGTTAGGAGATTTTCTCTACATGACCTATTAGAATGATTTAGCACCATGATCCTTCAGTTAGCAATCTGTTGCTAGATGTTAGATCTTCTCCTTCTTGATGTGTACTTGATCCTTCTGATCAGATATGTCTCATTTGTCCTCTCTCCACTTTCCTCTTTTCTCTCTAATTGATTTTGTAATTCATACAATTATCACAACCTCCACAACCATTATGAATTCTCTCTCTACAATTAGCATTTGTCTCTCTTGAACCCTTAAGTAAACACAAGTGGGCTAGGGTTAGGTAGGAATCAATGACTGAGGTTGATCCATTTTGCCATTCAAAATATCCCTCAATTTGATTGGTTGCATGTACTACATGGATTTGCAGTATACATCCATCCTTATCTTCTAGAATTATAAAACAATCATTAAGTTGGCCCAAAAATAGTTTACATAGAAGTTTGTACCATTACAAGCAATTATGTCTAAAATTGTTCACTCAACACTTGACGTCTTTGATGCTTGAGATCCACTATATCTTTAATGTTGTAACATGGTTCCTGAATGAATTAGCCTGCTCTATTTACTTAGTTTTTGAGTTACTCAACATGTATAGACTACTGGGCTCATAAGTGACTCAACACTTACTATCTTCTTAACACATATTGGTGCTTGCTACTGACTAGGTATATTACTTGACATGTATTGTCTAGAAACTTATGCTCGGAATGTATTGATGATTAACGAGAGCATTTTATGTCCCAAATTATACCATATTTTAACCTTTGTATAAACCTTCACACTCATTTCAATCCTCATTTTCTATTCCATTTTCTCCTTCTATGTTGCATCTGATTGAATATTTATGAGTAATATTTAATATAGTTATTAGATAGAATATGTGAATAAATAGATGAGATTGTATTTATCTAACAAGTTATGGTTCTTCTTGTCACCCGCAATGCATCTTCTTATAGCTATTTTAGAAATACAAAGTTCCATCCACTTTGAAATGTATTGCTTGTTATTTCTTATTGGCATAAAGATATATTTTCTATAGATATCATTCACTCTATAGGAACACATACAGAGGATAGTAAATACTAGTGGAGAATGTATTTTTTAGCTGCATAGTTTTTATTATGAAAACATATTACTGCATTACTTATTGCATCTGCATGGAACAATAATGGGGAAACATTCTCTCCACATGAAACTGTCACCATTTCCCAAAACCTATAATAGATTTCTTCCTTCTTTATGGATAGAAACAAAGGGATTATGGACCATTCTTTTATTTAGACTGATGGTTGCACACGTAAACAATTTATATGGTTGGAGTAAGGAACCAAGATAACAAAAGTTGCAGTTGAGATTCATTTCAAATATCATGTGGACAGCAAGTAAACTCTAGCCAAAGATCATCTTGTTGGCATTATGATTATTTTTGTCATTAGTGATAACACTTACTCAATACTAAATGCTTACAAAGCATCCAGTGGTTACCTTGTAAGCTTAGCAGTTATTCAGTTTACATCGAGCATTCCTGAAGCTACCGAGTAAATACAAGCAATTTGAAGACCAGCAGTGTCTATCGAGTTTCTCAGTGTCTACCATGCTTCATAGTGTCTACCAAGCAGTAAGTTTTTTTCATGGAGATTTAGTGTAAACCAAGAATTGGAAGAAGCAATGTTTACTGAGTGAAGCAAGGTAATCTCAGTGTGCAGTATCTACCGAGTGACACTACATCTACCAAGTCACCAGTGGTTACTGAGTTCAGAACTGCATTGAGTGATTAGTATGGACCGAGCCTTCACTTCTATCGAGTGCATGATGATGCTGAGTAATGCAGTGGACATTGTGTATTAGAAGGTCACCGAGTTAGTTCAGTGAACCCGAGTTATTTACTATTGGGCCGACTTTGTAATGTATTTGATTCACTTGTATTTTGGCCAACCTTTTAATTTTGTAAATTTGAAAGGTATATATGTAAGATGTATTGTAAGATATCAAATATATGAAGGAATAGCGAAGTAATGTGAAGTAATTTTGAAAAGTATCTGTGAAGGATTTTCAATAGCAATTCAAGGAATACAACAAGGTCAATACAAAGGCAGAAAAGTTATATTCATCACATAAGGTGATCAGTGCATAAAGGATCTTATCAATAATCAGTTGTAAGTAGATCTACTACTTCATCTTAACTGGTGAATCAATTTTCTAAATTCTCTAACAAGGTAGACTTAACAGTCTTTATATAAATCTCCTAACTAAGTACATACTTCATTGTATGTTTGTAAATCCTCTAACAAGGTGGACCTAACAGTCCTTTGTGCTCCTAATAGGGCAGATCACCAGAAGTGGTCAATGTAAGCCTTAATAGGCCAACTTTATGCTATAGTATTGAAGTTTTGTGGGTATTATCCCCACCCCAGTTTTACTTTCTATTTGGAAGGTTTTTGGGTCACCAAAATATTGTGTTCTTTTGTGTAATGAATGTTTTATGTTTCAAAACTAATGTATGTAGTAGCACAGATGGATGTGTGGTAAATTTAAAGTAAAGTTTTAAGGTTACTGATTTACCCCTCCCCTCTCAGTAACCTGTCATATCTTGAATATTTCCAACAATTGGTATCAGAGCTTTGTGGTTCTCAAGATAAAATTTTGGTAGCTTGAGAAAAGATCTAAAAGACAAATGGAGATATTCAGACTTAATAAGGCAATTGAAAATGAAGAACTAGATCTAGAGATGGCCATAGCTCAACTCAAAGAAGCAAAGGAGCATCTTTCCCAATCCCTAAAAAGAAGGAAGGAACTTGCAATAGAAATGAATGACCATCAGTATATTGAAGAAAATATTGAAGACCTTTTACCATCAAGCAACTCAGATGAAGCTAATGAGGCAATCAAGGAACTTGTAGCAAAGAATGGCTCTTTGTAGGAAGAAGTAAGAAAACTCAAAAGAGAACAAGAAATCCAATCAATCAGGCTATGTGAAATTTTGGAACAAAGGAATAAGGAAAATGAAGACTTGGAGGCAAGAAACAATGAAAGACAAAATCAATCCAATCAGCATGAAGACCTTATTGATTAAATCACCAGAGAAAATGAAGAAATTAGGATTCTCAAAGCACATAATGAAAGAATAAGAAGTGATCTAAATTATGAAAGGGAAATTAATGAAAGAATATTGAGAAAACTGAGATGTGAAAAGACAATTGTTGAAAAATTAAAGAATGACCTAAATACTGAAAAACAAATCAATGAAAGAATGTTGAGATCACAAGAAGACATGAATCAACTGATTCAACAAAATGAGAAGAACCTTCATAAACAAAAAGATAAAGCAGGACTTGGATACAATGAAGAACAAGGTGAATCTTCCAAGCAAGGTGCAAAAAAGGAATCTAAAACCCTCATGCAATCATTGTGGGAAAATTGGTCATACATCAAACAAATGCTGGAGCAATGTAAAAGGAAAATTTAGTGGAAAGTGCTATAATTGTAATCAACATGGTCACAAGGCACCTCAATGCAGATCCAAATCATTCAATCCAGCTAAATAACTTGTAAAGACAATATTTGGATGTATCTACAATACCTAGTGTAGATGTCATTATTGTGGAGAATATGGACACACTGGTATAAATTGTGCAAGGCATCACCTAAGGAAGAAGGACATTACTATAAGGTGTTACACATGCACTGAGCTCGATCATATAGCTAAAAACTGCATGAATATAGGCAAAATTGAAGATGAAAAGAAAGCAAGGGTTGACAACATAAGGAAACAAATGAAGTAGCGATGGATTCCTAAATCCATTGAAGATACAAGCTCAAATCATGGAAGTGAAGTCACTCAAGAATTGGGTGACTCCATCCCCTCAAACTAAATTCCTAAGAATGTGTTGGAGCTATACTCAGCAAGGAAATTATAAGTAGTTCCAAGAAATATGAGGAATGCAAATGATCCAATTAGTATTCTAGATACACCAGGATCATAGAAAGGTTATCTTTCACTGATTGCATTAGACTCCACTGAGGAAAGTTGTTAAAAACCTTATCGAGCAAGGTCAGGAGTAAAAGGAATTTGGTTCATCTATCGAGTTAATACTCCTACCGAGTTAGGTCAGTGGATGACAGTCTTTCACGCACTACAACAGTATGGTACCTAGCATTAATGGAAAACTTTTCATCAAAATGGGCAAAATTCAAGCAATTTCAAGTGATTTTGAGTGAATTTGCAGTTAGGGAATTTGTTTGAAGATTTCCACCACTTATTGAGCAGCAATGACAGCACCAGCAACAACAAGGTGAAAAGAGGATCAGAGATGTTGGTCAAGGGTGTAGAATGGAAAGCACCAAATTTCAAGTTAGTTCCTGCAATAATGGAGGCACTCGACCCTAATGGCACACAATAAAAAAATTTCACCAAAGGTACTTCTGATTAATGATATCTGCACTCATTTTAAATGTTCAATTCAAGATATAAGAACCCTATAAATGAATAGTGCTTTAGAAGAAATGCGTGTTGATGGCTCATTGAAACCCGAGCACAAGCATTTGGAAACAAAAGGGTTGACTCACATATCACATCTGCCAAGAAGCTTTCAGATAAAATGGATTAGGTATATTCTTAGCTATGTTCACAATGGTCAGTTATGGTTGGAGTGGCTCGTATTGTTCACCAAAAAGATGATTCACAAGATTATTGGCCTTCCCATTCTGAGCAAAGCTAAATCCACCAAAACCCTAGGTCGAGATGAACTCCAAAAGAAAACCCTAGTCGACTAGGATGGTAGAGGCTTGCAAATTAGCACCATTACTGACATAGAGCTAAGGTTCAAAATTCATGTAATTTCTCACAAGATTTACAGATCTAGTCATTTTAACATTGTGCCATGTGAGGCAGTAGACTTAGCATTCAAAGTTGTGAAGAAAAACTTGGAATATGACCTGTCAGAGCTACTACTAAGGCAACTAAACAAGAATATGGATAGCATCAGGTCATCAAAGAACAATCCCTACAAATTTCATTCTTTGTTAACATGTCTCTTCTTTTATGTGCAAAAATTCTTTCCATCCAAAGGTTCTGTCATATGAAGAAAGGATGTTCCCATTTTGTATCAGATAAATGAGTTTATAGCAGAAATGGGTGTAAAATTTGATAGTATAATGGATAATTATTTGGAAGACTTCAAAGAAAGAATGAACAACAGGTTCAGGATTCCTCCTAAACTTGTTGAGGACTATAAAGATGATGTATGTTTCATGGTAGTCTATGATAGAGTATACATTCAAGCAATTAGGCCCTGAGTTGCATGGGTGAAACCTCTCCCTTATGAGGTCAATATTGATGAAATTAGGGACATCATTGAAGCACTGGTAAATGAGCCTACAGATCCCAAGCAACCAATCTTTGGTACTTATGATGAGGCAAAAGCTAGGATTGAATTAGAAATTAAGCTACCTCAAGCAATCAACAAAGGTAAGAGAAAGATTGCTAAGATGAAAACTGTCATTGGTCCCTTAATGCTTATTGAGGAAAAGGAGAGGATCAAGAACAATAAAATGAAGAGCGAGAATTAGAAAAAGAGGCAGAGCCAACAAAGAAGAAAGGGAGGGTTATCATTACTAAACCTCCAAAGGCCTCCACATTTGTTTTCACTAGGAGAGGCAAAGGCAAAAATAAAGGTGAAGTAGTATTCAACAAGCCGCAACTTACCTTCCAAGAAAGGTTGAAATAGATGGAAGAAGGAGCTGGCATCATAAACTTCAAAGCTTTAAAGTTTGAAACTAGAACTGATGCAAAGAAGATGTAGATTGAGGAGTTGGTACTCACCAAAATGGGAAAGTGGAACTATTCTCTAGACCAGATTGCTCCTTAGATCTCAAAAGAATGATTAGTGAGACTACAACCGAGGTGGGAGTCAACCACACAAATCGAAAAAGATGTCTATGAACAATCCTTGAAGAATCTATTACCAAATCTCATTGAGGTAGAAGTAAAGGAAATCATGAAGAATAATGAAGGTAAAATGATGATTAGATTTCACACATGTTTGATTCTAATTAAGGACATTGAGCATGTTGTAAGAGATTCAAAAAACATGTGGAAAAATATCTATCATCTACATAAGCCTAGTGATGATCCAGTTGTGATCAAGGATGATGATGGTGATAGTGATGATGAAGAAGATGACAACACTCCATGTGCTATTGTTGATATTGGAGATTATCAGGCACTAAGGGCTGATGATGAAGAGAAAGGGGAAGAAGCTAAAGAGGAAGACGAGGAGGAAGTATACAAAGAAGATGACCCAATGAAGATTGCAGCAGAAGTCATTGCTTCCCTTCCTCACTCTCCACCTAAGCCAACAACATCATCAAGGTTGGAGACAACTTCAGTAGGATTGATTGCATCTACATAAAAAATATCATCTACTCCTGCCATCCCACAACTCCAAGCATCTTCTATCGAAGTATCAGTTACTTCATCTATTGAGCTGCAACCCTCTTCATCAACACCCGATCAATCAATCACAACATCATCAACTGTGCCAACTTCTTCTACTCCATGTACAATAAGCTCGACAGCCCATTCTACAATTTTGTCTACCACAACTCTGATTGCACCAATCTCTATTAGTACTTCAATTATAAATATTCTAGCCTATACATTACCTATTGGTACATCATTTTTGGGAAGCACATAAATTTTGGATACAGTTGATACTTCTCTCAGTTTTCCTCTAGTTGGACCAATTCAAGTTTTTTCTGCTAGTCCATCTATATCAACTATAGTTTCTATTTCTAAATCCAAGGAAGTAAGCACTGAAGTAAAACCTAAGACTCCTCTAAAACTTCTGCTTACTAGTAAGGAAATTGATGAAGATTTAGACTTGGATAAAGAAATTATTATTCCTAAGATAGATTTAGACACTGCCTCAGCCAACAAAATGAGAATGGTCAGTCAGCTTTTAGAGCTAAAGGCAAGGCATAAGCAGCTAAGAGAAGAGAGGGACAAAGAATACACAATAATCGAGAATGCCAAAAATATAATTACTAAAGCTATTGGTGTTGATGTTGATACATCTCAACACATTTTGTTACAATTAGAAGAGGCTGTAAATAAGTTCAATGAGGACATCTCTGGGCAAAAAAAGCTCATTGAAAAGGCATAGAAGAAATTTGACAATAAGGTGCTTGAGCACATTGCAATAAAGCAGGTAAAATTATCCACAATTTTGAGCAACCTTGAGCAATATTTTACAAATGTAACATTACTTTTTGGCAAGCTCTGTGATGTTACCGAGTACACCAAGGATGTTAAAGAAAAATTAAATAAGATAGATGTGGAAATGAAGGCTAGTGCTCAAAAGTTACAGCTTGACCATAGTTCAAGCTCTTCACATCACACGAAGGTGAAATTTTTGTTAGAAATGCAGGTAGAGTTACTTAGAGAAGAAGCCAAGATAAGATCTACACTGATTGACATCCAGAATATGATCCTTCCAGTCATGGACCAAATGTAGAAACATATTGCCTATTCAAAAACATTGATTCAAGTCAACAATTTTTCTATAGTAGATCATATGATTGAACTTTCTATAGAAGATCAATTGGCTCTCTCCTTCTGCAAAATTTTGCAAGATAATTGGGATAAGACATTGTCTCTTATTCTCAAGGTACACTCTAAATTTCTCTCACATTTTAGTGTCTCTATTTGAATTTATTGTATATATTCTTTGGCATTATTGTCAAAAAGGGGGAGTATGAGATGAACAAGAGAAGAGAGCAAGGGGAGTAAAAGAGACTTGTGAAGAAATAAAAATAAATTGACATATGTACAGATAAAAGCTATGTATGCCATATGTATGGGGGAGATATGTAAGATATGTATATATAATAGATTTACAAAGATCAATTTTGGTAAATCAAATTTAGAATGTTAGTTAACATAAGTTTTGGTTCATAAGTGTTTTTGTCACTAATGCCAAAGGGGGAGATTGTTGGCATTATGATTATTTTTGTCATTAGTGACAACACTTACTCAATTCTGAATGCTTACCGAGCATCTAGTGGTTACCTTGTAAGCTTAGCAGTTATGTAGTTTACACTGAGCATTCTTGAAGCTAGTAGAAATGTAGCTTTGAAAAGTAATGTGAAGTAATTTTGAAAAGTATCTGTGAAGGATTTTCAACAGTAGTTCAAGGAATACAACAAGGTCAATATAGATGTAGAAAAGTTTTATTCATCACATAAGGCGATCACTGCATAAAGGATCTTATCAGCAATTAGTTATAAGTAGATCCACTGCTTCATCTTAACTGGTGAATCAATTTTCTAAATCCTCTAACAAGGTAGACTTAACAATCTTTGTATAAATATCCTAACTGAGTACATACTTCATTTTATGTTTGTAAATCCTCTAACAAGGTGGACCTAGCAGTCCTTTGTGCTCTTAACAAGGAAGATCACCAAAAGTGGTCAATGTAAGCCTTAACAAGCCAACTTTATGGTGTAGTATTGAAGTTTTGTGGGTATCATCCCCACCCCAATTTTACTTTCTATTTGGAAGGTTTTTGGATCACCAAAATATTGTGTTCTTTTGTGTAATGAATGTTTTATGTTTCAGAACTAATGTATGTAGTAGCATAGATGGATGTGTGGTAAATTTAAATTAAAGTTTAAGGTTACTGATTCACCCCTACCCTCTCAGTAACCTGTCATATCTTGAATATTTCCAACACATTTGCCATTGCAATAAACAACAAAACTGATTAATACAGGAAAATGAAATAAGTTTCATAGTTTTATGTGGCAATAAACTAATTCCTCCAAAACCATTTCAAAACTATATTGGATATTGGAGGAATGCAGAAAATGAGTTTTGTATTCTTGGCATCAAACTAATCTCTATTGTATTGTCAATGTTGCTTATTATTTGAGTGGTGTAGTTTATTAAAATGACTATATAAAAGGTCATGGCGGCAGCAATGTAATATAAGATTGGAATACATAGATTTTTGTAAAAGGAATTTTTGAATGAAGATTTGAACTTCAGTATTTCAAAATAAATAAGAATACCAATTTGTGCATGGTTGCAACAGTGTAAACACAACATTTTCTTTATCCACTGTGCAAGCTAGGAGTATGGGCCCACTACATGGTGAAACACGGTGATGTATTTCATTAGTATGTGTTTTTAGATTTTTTCTTCTTAATTAGTCTATCTAGTGTATTCAACATTCATGTTTTTGTTTGATTTCTAGATTAGTTAATTTAGATTTTTAGATAAGTTTATTCATAGTTGGTATTTATATTTGTATAAATATAAATGTTATCGTTATTTATTTTATAAATTCTTGCTTTTATTATTTTTATAGATTAATGTTTACCTCTATTTCTATTGTTCCCGTTGCCAGGAAGTGACAGTTCTTGTTGTTGGGGTTTATTTAGTTTTTCATAGATTAAATCTCTGTGTTCTAGTTGCATTCATAATCACTCAAGTCATAACTATCATCCCTTGATGGCATGCTGCTTGGACACCTTTCACAAGCTTACACTCTTGGATTGACACATATAGAGAAGCTAAACTTCATTATAAATCATTAATTCTTTATTATTATTTGCCCCAGTGTTGGCCTATCATTGATCACTCGACTTGCACTGAAATTCTGTTAATAATGATTAAGTGTTTTGTCATTGCCTTGTCAAAACCAATATGAGATTAACACACTAAATTGTACAAAATACTATCTTAAGGAGCTTGCAGGCTCATACAAACATTCTGTGACTATTATGTTTTTATAATTTTTGACTTAACAATCATATTTATTATTGTCTTCCTTGTGCTTTTTACCTATCACCCTCAACCTCTCTACCCCAATTACTTCTTTCTCCCATTGTCTCAACCCTTCTAGGCTTTGTATCATCTTGACTTTTTACAAAGGTATGATTCTTACCAATTTTATGATCAGAAAAATTATTTTCAATATCTTTGTTCTTGTATTTTCCCTCTGCATCATATATAATATCATCATGTTTGGTACCTCCATAAATCTCATCAAAACCTTTCGTAGACTTTCTATTATATTTTCCTGAATTCATTCTAGTATGTCCATAGTTTTTATTTTCAATATTGTGTTCATGATCATATCTTCTTCTTTTCTCCCTTTCTTCCAGTACCCTCTCAAATGATTCATTGTTTGAATCTCTTTTCTTAGGGACTTCAGCACAGATTTTATGCCTTTGTCATTGCAATTCATTGGTCTAGTTGCTGAGTAGTTGGGTTGATTACAAATTCTTGTAGAACTATCATTAGATTAGGTATGATAAAATGAACAATTAGTTGCTCCTAGCTAGTAGGATCAATCTAGTAACTTTAAATTTTGTAATCATAATAGAAAAAAAGGTATGTGTGACGTTGGAGAGTGTGCTTTCCTAACAAATCTATTTCTAAAATGCAACTTTGGTTATGACCCTCCCAAAAGATAAAAATAATAGGAAAACCAATTATAGGGGTAAGAGCATTGTAATCTCTTAATAATGTTCATAATCAAAGTTGAATTTAGAAATATATTTGTTAGGAAATAACTCTCTCAATGTCACACATTTCATTTTATTTTTCTATTACATTGTCGTTGCAATTTTGAGAGCTAGCCATTGGTTCCACAAAATTGTTGCCTCAGATTCATCTCTATTGCAATGGATAGGTTTGACAGCTAGTTGTCAGACCCACAACATAGTTGTCGCATAAACATCGCACGTGCGATGACATGTCTAACGTATAGTCATTGCAATTATGACGGTGTATTGACCCATCTGGCTTCAATTCATAATAACTTTATGCTTTGCAATTATGACAGAAGCCCTTGCCATTGCAATTTGTGATGACAAAATTTCAACGCCTATCCAATGGGAGCCAATTGCTATTGGTGTTGCTTTGGTGATGGGTGGCTATCACAATTCCTACCATCATAATTTGACCCCAAATGTAGTAGTGACACCATACCCAAATGCTACCTTGTCAAGATGTTCTTAATAATGCACATCCTAGTCTTGCACACCACATGGTTATGAACTACTTGCAAATATACAAAGACATCAAGGAAAAGGGAATGGGCCTTGAAAAAGGAATCATTGAAGATGGTGTCATCAAAATTTACAAAGAAAAAACCAAAGACTGAGGAAAATATAATGACAAACCATGTATTGGAACAAAAATAAAAATGCAATCACAGATGGTGCCACTAATACATGACAAGTTCATGTGGTGGGAGCAACACCCAATGCACCTAATTCCCCTTATCCACAAATGTCACAACAATAATAGTTTGTTATCAACAGAGCGTGTACCAACAATCATACCAACAACTCCCATCACAACACACCCAACACAATCCACAAGCACAAAATCCTCTAAATTAGATGAATGCCATTACTATCATAGCTAGCTCAAGGCTACATGTCTAGAGGAAAACCTGAGTATACACCCCTTTGGGGGAGCCACTTGATGCCATCTTTAAAAAGTTGGCTAAAAACAATCTTATTCAACACCCACAGACTCAACCCTTAAAAATAATCAGTCATGAGCATCCTGGTATAGGGAAGATGAAGTTTGCAAATTTCATCGCGTTAAAGGGCACCCCACCCTAGTATACATGCAACTCAAAGATTACATGCAAGATCTCATTGATGAAAAGAAAATCATAGTGGGGGCACAAACTTCCCCAAATGTAGGATTATTGATATATCAAAATGCATTTTCTTCACATACCAAAAATGCGAGGAAAAGCCATATGAATGATACTACCACTAACAAACCCAACAATGATCAAACCAAACAAGGTGATAACTACAATAAATCACACAACTGTACCTTGGCCTACTTGGACTATGAAAATCTGATCGGCTACATATCTCAGATAGAGCCTTTCGTAAATTTCATCAATATCAAAGGCCTAGACAATCAATGTGTCATTACCACAAGAAGAACTCAGCTCAACATAGCTAGACCATCTACACTCGCCCCATCAAGACCATAGTATAACATCTTAGAATACCTTGGGAATATGCCCGCTCAATCTCCATTTTAGATCTCTTGTGCACTAGTCCACTTTATAAAGAGGTCCTTGACAATGTTCTTCATGAGTCACGTGTCCCTACTAATATCAATACCACATAATTTCATAACCTAGTAGGCCATCTATCTACATTATGTGCATTGTCCTTCAAAACTTTAGACATCCCAGCTATTAAGCCAGATCATATTTTCCCACTCTGCATAACCATCATGGTTTCTAACTTTTCTATCAAAAGGGTCATGATAGATAATGGATTGACCTTAAATATCCTTACTTTAAAATTCATCAAACAAGTAGGATACACTGAGGTAGATATTATAAATGAGGTTGTCGCTATCAAAATTTATGACAACTTGTAGTGGACCACCAAAGGAACTATCTTGCTACCCATCACAATTAGCCTTGCCACTTAGAAAATAATCTGTCATGTAGTTGATCTTAACCTATCATTCAACATTCTCCTTGGTCAACCATGAATCCATGCTATGAAGGTCATTCCCTCCACGTATCATTAGTGTGTCAAATTTCCATATAATGGCACTGAGATAACCTTTCATGCTGATTATGAATCCTTGTCTTATTGCAATGTAGTAGACACCTCATATAATAACGATTGCCTTGGAATCAAGATTGGCAACACCATGGCTAGCTCCTTCGATACTTGCCATGATCCAGATACCATACTAGCCTCCACTCTTTCTACAATTAAGATCAAATACCAAGGTTGTGGAGAATATAGTCTTTTAGATGCCTTTTTTGTTGGTGCTCTACCACTTGATCCACATACTCAGGGATGCTTGACCTATTAGGGGCCAAATCTAGACATGACTCCTTAGACCAAACAACTGAGACCCACTACATTTGTTACAAATAGGATTCTCAATGGAGAATAAACCACCCCTAATATTGGTATATGGATATACAGAGAGCTGCCTCCAAAAGGTAAAGAGCTCCTTGAATACTTCAAATAAAAATACCCACACTCACATCACCTTGCTATCAAATAGTTGGATTATTAAGGAGGTAACATAGGCCATGAAGAGTCAGGAATTAGACACTCTGTAGAGGTATACAAGGAAGAGAAAAATAAAGGTCTTGGCTATAGACTCCCCAAAACTAGGGGCACCACAAAATATGGTTATGCCTTTTTCAACATTCAAAAAAATCTCGTCAAGGTCAAAGACATCCTTAAGGAAATTGAAAAGAAAGCCTACGACAATATCTTCCTTGATGAACTTATCTTAGGAACCGTTATGCTCTACAAACTATCCATTAATCTCATATAATTACCCCTCACTTACCCCAAACTCACTAATTGAGACCAACCAAGTGTTATCTATGTCGATGAATTCTCCTTGGAGCATGCACTCCTCAGATTCATGGGAATTAAAACACCACACAAGAAACAACCTCCATAGTTAGCTTATGTCTACAAGTTGGATCCAAAAGGTTACCTTAGGGAGGAGGAAATCTCTAGTTGAAAAATTGAACAAAGAAAAGGAAAAACAAAAATCCAAAGAAAAAGTATCCCCTGGTGAAAACTCTTCTAGAGCACCATCAGATCACTCAAAAAATGAAATAAAAATAAAGGATGTATCCAATGGTGAAAACCTTTCCAGAGGCACCTAAGGATGGATATTTCATCCTTCCCCCACAAGATCACTAGCCTATAGTGTCATCATTCTTAATAAAGGAAACTCAACTAGTCAACATCAGTTTAACATAGACCCCAACGATCGCACATATTACAATATCTCTATTGCCTGAACAAGCAGATCTTCTCATTGAGGTGCTTTGAGAAAATATTGGTCACTTTGCATAGTCCTATCAAGACATGTCAGGGTTGGATCCTAAGTTGGTGGTACACAATTTGACTGTAGATCCAAAGGTTAAACCAGTCAAGAAAAAACTCCAAAAGATGCATCCTAAAGTTGCTTTATTGGTCAAAGAAGAGTTAGAAAAACTGTTAGATGTGAAGATCATTCACCCAATTAACTATTTAGAATGGATCTCTAACATGGTACCTATCACAAAGCCTTATGGTGATGTTAGCATTTGCACAAATTTTAGGGATTTTAATAAAGCTTGTCTAAAAGATAATTTCCCATTGCCAAATATAGATACGATCATCGATCTCACCATAGGCCATAAGCTCTTATCACTCATGGATGGTTTCTTAAGGTAAACTCAAATTTAGATAGTAGAAGTAGATCAACATGAAACAACATTTACCACTCCTTGGGGAATATTTTGTTATAACATGATGCCATTTGGGTTTAAAAATGCTGGGGCAACTTATCAGCAAGCTACAACAGTAATCTTCCATGACCTCATCCAAAAAATCCTTGAATATTATGTGGATGACATATTGGTCAAATCTCTTAATGCCCTTGATCACTTATCTCACCTTGAGAAAGTGTTTGATCAGCTAGCCAAGTACCATCTTATGTTCAACCCTAAGAAATGTGTCTTCAGAGTCACATCTATAAAGCTCCTAGGGTTCATTGTATCAAGGCATGGTATTGCGATTGACCTTAAAAAGGTAAAGGCCATCATGGATATTTCTCCTCCCAAGACACTTAGAGAGCTTCACTCTCTGCAAGGGAAGCTGTAATCAGCCAAAATATTCATCTCACAACTAGTAGATAAGTGTCAACCATTCACACATTTGCTAAAAAAGTATCAAAATTTTAGATGGGACCCTATTTGCCAACACAACTTTGAACTGATCAAGCAATAATTGGCTAACCTACCTATCCTGGTTCTGCTAGTTGTCAGATGACCATTAATATTGTACATAACAGCCACCCGACAATACTAGGTGTGCTTCTAGCACAACTTGATGACAAAGGAAAAGAAAGAGTTATTTACTACATCAGTTGCACCCTAGTTGATTAAAAGATTAACTACATGCCTATGGAAAAAGCTTTTTAGCTATGGTCTTTGCCACTCAAAAGCTCTACCATTACATGTTGAGTCACACTATATAATTAATATCCAAGACTGGTCATTTAAAATATCTATTATCACACATGATACTCACAGGATGCCTAGCCAAATGGGTCATGCTTCTCAGTGAATTTTCATCCAATATGTTGACAAAAAAGCCATCATAGGTCAAGC
Source organism: Cupressus sempervirens (assembly GCA_028749045.1). Lineage (NCBI taxonomy): Eukaryota > Viridiplantae > Streptophyta > Pinopsida > Cupressales > Cupressaceae > Cupressus > Cupressus sempervirens. The sequence goes on from CM053788.1 coordinate 644,434,224, forward strand.
TATAATAGATCACCTGGTTGATGTGCTCTTGGTTGCTGATCAACATCTTATTATGGAGTACCTAGATGAACATCTCCACCTGATAGAGGAACAAACATCATGAAAACTATACTTTGATGGATCTTACACATCCCATGGTTCTAGAGCTGACATACTATTGGTCACTTCTTAAGGTTACTACATTCCTAAGTCTTTTGGACTCTAGTTCCAATGCACCAACAATGTCTTAGAGTATGAAGCTCTTATTGCAGGGCTCAATATAGTAGTTGAGTGGAATATCATAGAACTATAGGTCTTCAAAGATTCATAGCTAATTATTAAGAAAGTCCTTGATGAGTAACAAACCAAGGATGATAAATTTCAGCCTTACAAAGAATTGGTAGATCAACTGAAGCAACACTTTACTCATATCCAACTCACACAAGTGCCCAGATTGCAAAACAAGGTTGCAGATACCATGGCTACTTTTGGTTCACTCTTGGAGATCCCTTGGGAAGCTACACAATATGAATTCTTAGTTAAGCAGCTAAATGAGCCTACATACGAGAACAATGAATCAACATGGGTATGCATCTTGGGTGGTCCCCAATCCCTATAGTACCACAAAATTCATGCTTACCTACTAAGTGGTATCATATCTCCCCATTGCATAAGAACCCAATGGAAAAACCTTATTCGCAGAGCATCCTACTACACTGTCGTATCTAACACCCTATTGTAAGGAAACTCAGGTGCAGAAACAACTTCCTACACTAATCTCATAAGGAAAGTATGATGCAAATCCTATTAAAATCTTCTACACTTACAGATTCAATATCATGTAAACAACAATATTGCAGCCAAACATGCATACAGAAAATAGACAGAGAAAGGAACACATAAAACAAGGATTTTTTGGTGGGGAAAAACCTTTCGGTAAAACAACCCCACCCCTTCAGAGCCTGCACAATGTATTATCTTCAACATGAGGTTACAATACACTTGCAATGCAAGTTCAACATCAACAACAAAAGACTCCAATAGCTACTCACAGTACCAACAATACACCTTTTTCGCATCGCATCTCTTTGCAACCCTAAAAATGCTTATAACATGTGCTTCACTTTAGGGCTACTCCCAAAAGGTAAACTATATTAGGGTTTTACCATTCTTCGAGAAAATAGGAACCCCAAAAAATGTAGAGTGTACAGTACTCAAATATGCCCCGAACCCCACTATTGGGGTAGAGTGTACAGTACTCAAATATCTTAGTTTCCACATGTCTTCACCTATCATTGAATCTTCCTAACATAGCTCTTACATGTCATAGGAATCCGTCATAACTGTTTTAGTCATGATCTCCTTACACACAATTCAAGATGTCGACACATCAACATTATTTGCAAGAAATACATTTTACAAAACAAATAATAAGAATAGGAATTATACAAGGTTGAGACACCTTATTCCTAACATTCTCCCACTTGTCGAACTCCTTGTAAGAACAACAGGAACATAATAGGAACTAACCGCTATAGGCTGAAAGGCCCATAGACTTCGAACACCATTTGAACTTCTTAGTGCCCACTAGTTTCGTTAATGCATCTGCAACATTCTTCACAGTATCTACCTTTTCCAAATTTACCTTTCCATCTTCCACCATATCTCTCACAAAGTGATACTACACATCAATGTGCTTCGTTCTGGCATGGAAAGTTGGATTCTTTGCAAGGTAAATAACACTCTGGCTGTCACACCAAATAGTAATATATTCTGCATCAACACCAACATCAGAACGCAATCTCTTAAGCCAAATGGCTTCCTTACAAGCATGAGTAGTAGCCATGTACTCAGCTTCTATAGTGGACAAAGCAACCACAGGTTATCGCTTGCTCATCCAACTAATGGCACCATCAAACATAGTGAATACATAAGCACTGGTGGATCTCCTGTGGTCAATATCACATAGCCAATCTGAATCCAAAAACCCATGAATACAAATTGAATGCGGAGATCCAAAAGAGTTACCATGGTAACATATGGAGTAATCTGATGTACCCCTCAAATATCTAAATACTCACTTAACTACATCCCAATGTATCCATCTAGGATTAGCCATAAATCGACTCAAGACTCCCACTGCTTGGGCAATGTCTGGTCTAGTATAGACCATAGCATACATGAGACTGCCAATTGCACTAGCATAAGGTACTCTACTCATGTCCTCCACCTCACTAGGAGATTTTGGACAATCATCTACAGATAACTTTGTTCCCACAGGAATAGGAACACATAGTAGTCTACAATCTACCATGCTGAACCTGTCCAACACAGACTTCACATACTTACTTTGACTCAACCAAAGTTTTTTGTTAGACCTGTCTCTACTGATTTCCATACCCAAGATTTACCTAGCTGCCCCAAGATCTTTCATCTCAAACTGTGCTGACAACTGAGATTTAAAATCAGAAATCATACCCTTACCCTTCCCAAACAACAACATATCATCAACATATAATGTAACAATAAGAAGGCGATCATTTTCAATTCTGAAATAAACACAATGATCTGATTTTGATCTTACAAATCCAATTGACAACACAAACGAATCAAACTTAAGGTACCGCATCCTAGGAGATTGCTTCAAACCATATAGAGATTTCTTTAATCTGCAAACTAAGGATTCTTTACCTTTAACAATGTAGTGCTCAGGCTGTGACATATAAATCTCTTCCTCCAAATCACCATGAAGGAAAGCTGTCTTCACATCCATCTGTTCTATCTCTAAATCATATGATGCAGCAAGAGATAATAGAAATCTAATGGACATCAGCTTTGCAACAGGAGAGAATATTTCACCATAATTGATTCCCTCTACCTGTGAATACCCCTTTGCAACCAATCTAGCTTTGTACCTTTCAACACTGCCATCTGCACAGAATTTCTTCTTGAACACCCACTTACAACCAACAAATTTTCTCCCTTTAGGCAAAGGTACAAGGTCCCATGTTTTTTTTTTCTCTAATGAATCCATCTCATCATCCATAGTCTCAATCCAGGAACCTGCATCTTCCATGCCGAAAGCCTCTTTCACAGATCTAGGCTCATCAGTGTTAGTAATCAAAGCAAAAGCACAACTGGAATCTAACATAGAATAACCAAACCTTTCTGGTTGCTTTCTTTCTCTCATGGATCTCCTCAAGGGCTGAGGTTGAGGTTTTTCTTCCTCTTCTTCTGAACTATCAGAGCTGCAAGAGCTCTCCTCATCATTAGACCCAACATGGTCTCTCTATTCAGTCTTCTTAGGGGTAGGAGGCAACTGGACAACATCTTTTTCCTTTTCTTTTTCATCTAGTTGTAGCACAATAGGAGAAGTTGTTATCTCTCTAAAAATAACATTTCTACTATACAACACCTTACTGGTCACAAGATCCCAAAGCTTGTATCCTTTCACACCAGTACTGTACCCGATGAAAATACATTTAACAGCTTTGTTTTCCAACTTAGATCTTTTCTCCATTGGAACATGTGCATAAGCTTCACAACCAAAAACATGAAGATGTCTAATTGAAGGCTTCTTACCAGACCAAACCTCCATGGGTGTCTTACCAACAAGGGATGATGTAGGAGATCTGTTAACCAGATAACAAGTAGTGGCCATAGCTTCGGCCCAAAACCTTTGTTCTAAACCAGCTCCACTAAGCATACTCCTAGCCTTCTCCATCAGTGTCCTGTTCATTCTCTCTGCAACTCCATTTTGTTGTGGGGTATACAGAGTTGTCTTATACCTCTCGATACCTTGTTCTTTATAGAATTGTTCAAACTTTGCTGAGCAAAACTCACCACCATTGTCAGTTCTCACACACTTAATCTTCTTACTAGTCTGATTCTCTACAAGGGCTTTAAATTCCTTGAATCGACTAAAGAATTGTGTCTTACTTTTAAGGAAATAAATCCATGTCCTTCTACTGTAATCATCTATGAAAGATACAAAAAATACAGACTTGGAGATTGAAGGAACTTTTACAGGACCAAATACATCAGAATGAATAAGATCCAAAACATCAGAAGATTTGTGAGAACTAGAGCAAAACTGAACACGATTTTGTTTACCATATACACAGTGTTCACAAAAGTTGAACTCAAGATTGAAATCATTTAACTCCTCAACGAGATTTTTATTTTTTAGGGTTCTGAGACCCTTCTCACCAATGTGACCAAATCTCAAATGCCACAACATTGTCTTTTCTGCAAGAAGCTTTCCTTCCAAAGTGTTTGCACCCTTAGGTAAACATGTTGCACTACCATCAGAACCACTAACCATAGTCTTCTTTACTACTCATTTAGATGGTGGGGATAAAGTGATAGCTGCTCTCTTCTTTGAAAAAGAAGAACTATTACACTAAGAAATGTGTGCATCAAGCTGAAACAATACCTCTCCTAGTACCCTTAGTAAGCACCATAGCTCCTCTCATCACCTTACATCCATCTTTAGAAAAAACAACTTACACACCTACATCATTCAGCATACTTATAGATAATAGGTTTCATGCCAAACCTAGAATGTGCATAACTCCATTGATTCCCTTTACTCATCTATCAGGAAATTTGATAGTGACCCTTCTGCGTCCAACTATCTTTAGGTGAGAATCATCACCCAAGTACACCTTTCCACCATTGAACTCTTCATATCTTGAGAACTAGTTTCGATGAGAGGTCATGTGAAAAGATGCACCTGAGTCAACCAACCACACATCATCAGATGCATGGGCTGCCAATGCTACGATAAATGCATCGCCATCTTCTTGAGATTTTTTAGAACCAGAATCAGAGGCTTTTTTCTTCTTTTTAGGCTCTTTACAATCTTTATGGAAGTGCCCACTCTTATCATAGTTCCAACATTTTGCCTTGGACTTATTGGAAGTCTTTGACTTCCCACGGGATTTGGATCTACCCTTATTGTTAGACTTATTGTCATTTTTCTTCCCTCTTTCCGTGGATCTCCCACGAACAACAAGGGCTTCTTTTTTTGAAACGAAAGCCTTTCTTCGCATCTCCTCTGATAGCAGCAAAGACACCACATCATCCATTTTGAAAGTGACTAATGTGCTTCTGAGAGCCATCAAAAGATTGTCCCATGAATCCAGTAAAGAACACAAAAGTGTGTAGCAACGATCCTCCTCCTCTAACTTGACACCAGTTGATGTCAACTGTGCAGCCAACAGATTAAATGCATTTAAATGATCTGTTAAGGATCCACCTTCCTCCATTCACAAAGAATACAACTTCTTCCTCAGGAACAACTTGTTCACCAAAGATTTGGCCTGATACATAGCCCCAAGTCTCTCCCACAAACTATATGCGGTTTTCTCATCTAGAACATTCAGAAGGACTGCATCAGTTAAACAGAGTCTTATGAGACCCTTAGCTTTACGGTCTTTGATATCCCAATCTGCTTGAGCTATAGTTGCTGGTCTTGTAGTGCTTTTAGTCACTTCCCATAAGTCACGATCTTCCAACATGTCTTCCATTTTGAGTTTTCACAACTCAAAATTAGTGCCATTAAATTTCTCCACCTCCATTCTTCCATATGATGAACTCGCCATCTCAATCTACAAATAAGATTCAGGATGCTCTGCACAAGACTCCAACTCAACTTGAGATTAGCTCAAAAAACCTGTTAGGAACCTGTGTGTTCCTTCTGTTTATTTTGTTAGAGTAGTGTTGTTGGACGCATATGCTTTGTAAGTCGTCCCGTGAGTATATTTTATTATCCCACATGCATAGGTAGTATTACTTTTCTAGATCGTACTCAGTATATAAGAATAGGTTGAGGCCCTTGATGGGCACGGACGAATTTATTGTATTGAGCTTGCTCAAAGGAGGTTACCCCCTCGAAGTGGCCTGCGATCAGTAGATTCATTCTAAGTTCTGCTATCACTTTGTATTCTGTTATTTCGAGCATTCTCACGATATTGCTATAAGGAGGTTCATCACATCTGGTATCAGAGCACTCTCTTGGGCTCGCTGGGTGGAAATTACATCAAATTTTTTTTCTGTCGTGGCCTTCAGGTTCCTCTCACTTCTAATATCTCTTGTTATTGCAATAACTCTTTTCAGTTGTTCTGTCTGTGAGTGAATTTTTCTAAGTCGACTGTTCAAAAAAAAAAAAAAAAGAGTAAAATTTTTTCTGTTTTTTAGTCGTAGCTTCCTTGTTTGCTTTCTGTTTCTGCTCATACTTCCGCAGAACGTCTGCAATATCATTTCGCATACTTCCTTCTTTGGTGACCCAACCCCAAATTTTACATATCAAAGCCCTAAATCCCTCATTTATCTAATTTTAGGGTTTGCCCTATCTTTTTCACCTCTCATCCAATCGCCACCAAACTGAGCCACAAGATTCAATTCCTCATTTTGCTCCCTTATCCCTCTTGGACTGTTCGCCTCATTTCGCCTCCCTACCCTTGAAACCCTCATTTTTCTGTTTCCCTTGTCCCCAGATAGTCTCCCACCACCCGTCGAACACCCATTTCCTATCTGAGTTTTACCCAAATCCAAGTTTGCCGTAACTAAAAAAGTTTTTGTTTCTCATCTTCTACCCATTCCAAAAAAAAAAAAAAAAAAAAAAAAAAAAAAAACCTTGCTTTATGGTTGTTACGCGTACAGGAGAAAAAATCATGGAAGAAGAAATGGCATCCCTCAAAACCAAACTTCAAGATCTGGATGACAAAATTCTGGGTCTTAACTTTCAGCAGTCAGCCATGAGCCGAAACCATTCAGGAGATACTGGGTCCTCTTCTGGCAATTTCCATGGACCAAAGCTTGATTTTCCACGCTTCGATGGTTCTGATCCGACTGGATGGATCTATAGGGCAGAGCAGTATTTCAGCTTGCATAATACTTTGGATAACCACAAAGTCCCCCTTGCATCTTTTCATTTGGAACATGAAGCTCTTCAATGGTTCCGTTGGTACATCAAGGCTAATGTAGGCCCAACATGGAGAGAATTGTGCACCCTCATTTTGGAGCGCTTTGGCCCTAGTTCCTTTGATGATTTCACAGGAGCACTCACTAAACTGCGTCAAACAGGCACTGTAAGAGAATACCAGACAGAGTTTGAAAAATTAGCTAATTACACAGAGGGCTTGTCTAATGAATTCTTCCGTAGTTGTTTTGTCAGTGGTCTGAAGGATGCACTTCGCTCAGAAGTCAAAATGTTTCGACCTACTACAATGATGGAAGCCCTTGGGTTGGCTAAGTTAGCGAAAGACAAGATTAGTGCTCTACAACGCTCCAGATCTACTTTTGTTCCATTCAGAAATACAGGTTCTCACAACCCTCCAGTCATACCAGCTCCCAGAACTACTCCGATCAAGCACTTGTCTGAAACAGAGATGCGAGTCAGGCGAGACAAAGGGCTTTGTTATAATTGTGATGAGAAATGGTCTTGGGGCCATAGATGTGTTCAGCAAAAGCTCTATCTCTTGGATGTGGATTCTCCACCGGAACTGGAAGAATATGTAGATGCTCAGGAAACAGTGGATGATGAGGTTGAGCCTCACCAGCCTGAACCTCCTTCACCAGAAGCTCCACTAGAGATATCTGTCCATGCTTTGGTAGGAGTCACTACTCCACAAACCATGCGGGTCCAGGGTTTCTTCAAGAAGATCCCTCTTACTATACTCATTGATTCTGGTAGCACTCATAACTTCATTGATCCACGAATAGCCAAACAGGTTGATTGCTTTATCCATCCCTGCTCTAGCTTTGAAGTCATGATTGCCAATGGGGGCACTTTACCTTGTAAAGGGAAATGTCGCAATGTGCGTCTCTCTATTGGAGATTATAACATGCGCTCTGACATGTTTGCCTTACCCTTAGGTGGCTGTGATGTGGTTTTGGGTGCCCAATGGTTACGCACTCTTGGCCCCATTCTCTGGGATTTTGCTGAACTTTGGATGCAGTTTTCAGCCGAGGGGCACCAACACACTTTGAAAGGCTTACAACCAGGGTCTCTCAGCATCATCAGTTCACACCGTATGGAAAAACTTCTTAAGAAGAATTCACATGGTGTCATCGCTCAGCTCCATTCCATTCAGATGCAGCCATCAGTAGTCTCTAGCACTCCTGCCGATCTCCAACACATTTTGGACAAGTATTCTGGTGTATTTGCTGAACCTGTGGGATTACCTCCTTCTCGTCCAGAGGACCACCGTATTCAGCTCCTTCCTGGCAGTGTTCCGCCCAACATCAGGCCCTACCGCTACCCATTTCATCAGAAGACCGAAATCGAGATACTTTTTCGTGACTTACTGAAGCAAGGTATTATTCGCCCTAGTACCAGTTCCTTTTCTTCTCCAGTTCTGCTTGTTCGCAAAAAAGATGGGTCATGGCGACTCTGCATTGATTTCTGAGCACTTAATCATCTCACTATAAAGGACAAGTTTCCCATTCCAGTTGTTGATGAACTTCTTGATGAACTTCATGGGGCTCATTTTTTCTCCAAGTTAGATCTTCGTTCTGGGTATCATCAAATTCGGGTTAATAAGGAGAATATTGTGGCAGATGCTCTTTCTCGCACATTTGATAATCAAGCTTCCCTTTTCGCTATTTCTATGCCCATTCCCAATTGGTTAGCGTCTGTTCAGCAGGGCTATGACAGTGACTCTTCTTTATCTCAAATCATTCACCAGCTAGCCAATAATCCTTCTGCTATACCACATTACTCTTGGGATGGTGCTTCTCTTCGATACAAGGGTCGGCTAGTGCTTCCTCAGAACCCAGCTCTACATCAGGCTATTTTTTATGAACTCCATGCTTCTCCTTCAGCAGGGCACTCAGGCTTCCTCAAAACTTATGAGCGAGCAAGGAGAAACTTCTTTTGGAAAGGGATGAAACAGACGATTCAACAGATGGTGGCTGAATGTGATACTTGCCAACGCCACAAGGGTGAAACGACCCTCCTTCCTGGCTTGCTCGAACCATTGCCCATCCCTACACGGATTTGGACTGATATTTCTATGGATTTCATTGAAGGGCTTCCTAAATCCGGTGGCAAGACAGTGATCTTGGTTGTGGTTGATCGTCTCTCAAAATATAGTCATTTTTGTGCCCTCAGCCACCCCTATACTGCCTCCTCTGTTGCACAAATCTTCATGGACCAGATATTTCGTCTTCATGGACTCCCTTCTTCCATTGTCTCTGATCGTGATGCAACTTTTACCAGTCATTTTTGGACTGAATTGTTTCAGAAAACTGGCACCAAACTGAAGATGAGTTCGGGCTATCACCCACAAACTGATGGTCAAACTGAAATTGTCAATAAATGCTTGGAAACTTATCTTCGTTGCTTCACTTCCGAACAGCAACATCAGTGGGCCAAGTGGCTCCCTTTAGCTGAATGGTGGTACAATACCTCTTACCAAACTGCCTCTAAAATGACTCCATATGAAGCAGTCTATGGTCAGGCACCTCCAGTGCTCCTTCCCTACACTCCCAACAGCTCACCAGTCCAGGCAGTTGACATAGTTCTCCGCAGCAGGGATCAGATTCTTCGTACCTTACAGGATAATCTTCACATGGCCTATAATCGGATGAAACAGCAAGCAGATCAACACCGTTCTGAGCGCTCATTTCAAGTTGGGGATATGGTTTTTCTTCGTCTACAGCCATACAAACAATCCTCCCTAAAGCTGAAAGGGCATCATAAGCTGGCCCCAAAATTTTATGGGCCTTATAAGGTTCTGCAGAAGATTGGTTCAGTTGCTTATAAACTGGAACTTCCTCCTTCTTCCCGCATTCATCCAGTCTTTCATGTTTCTTGTCTAAAGAAAGTTCTGGGTACCACTGTCAGAGCACAAACTACTCTCCCTGAAATGGATACGGAAGGATCCATTATCCTGGAGCCGGTGGCAATCATTGACCAGCGCACTCGCCAGCTTCGCTCTCGCTCCATCTCTGAGGTCTTGATTCAGTGGCATGGCATGCAACCAGAGGATGCTACCTGGGAACCCCTTCTTCAGATTCAACAACAATTTCCACACCTTAAGCTTTGAGGACAAAGCTTTTTTCTAAGGGAGAGGGGATGTTAGGAACCTGTGTGTTCCTTCTGTTTATTTTGTTAGAGTAGTGTTGTTGGACGCATATGCTTTGTAAGTCGTCCCGTGAGTATATTTTATTATCCCACATGCATAGGTAGTATTAATTTTCTAGATCGTACTCAGTATATAAGAATAGGTTGAGGCCCTTGATGGGCACGGACGAATTTATTGTATTGAGCTTGCTCAAAGGAGGTTACCCCCTCGAAGTGGCCTGCGATTAGTAGATTCATTCTGAGTTCTGCTATCACTTTGTATTCTGTTATTTCGAGCATTCTCACGATATTGCTATAAGGAGGTTCATCACAAAACCCTACCCAACAACTAGGATCAAAATTTGATCAAGCTCTGATACCACTTGTAAGGAAACTCAGGTGCGGAAATAGCTTCCTACACTAATCTCATAAGGAAAGTATGATGCAAATCCTATTAAAATCTTCTACACTTACAGATTCAATATCATGTAAACAACAATATTGCAGCCAAACATGCATACAGAAAATAGACAGAGAAAGGAACACATAACACAAGGATTTGCCGGTGGGGAAATTTTTTTTGGTAAAACAACCCCACCCCTTCAGAACCTGCACAATGTATTATCTTCAACACGAGGTTACAATACACTTGCAATGCAAGTTCAACATCAACAACAAAAGACTCCAGTAGCTACTCGCAGTACCAACAATACACCTTTTTCGCATTGCATCTCTTTGCAACCCTAAAAATGCTTATAACATGCGCTTCAATTTAGGGCTACTCCCAAAAGGTAAATCATATTAGGATTTACCATTCTTCGAGAAAATAGGAACCCCAAAATTTTTTTTGAACCCCACTATTGGGGTAGAGTGTACAGTACTCAAATATCTTAGTTGCCACATGTCTTCACCTGTCATTGAATCTTCCTAACATAGCTCTTACGTGTCATAGGAATCCATCATAACCGTTTTAGTCATGATCTCCTTACACACAATTCAAGATGTCGACACATCAACATTATTTGCAAGAAATACATTTTACAAAACAAATAATAAGAATAGGAATTATACAAGGTTGAGACACCTTATTCCTAACACCTATATCATCATGGTTATCATGAAACTTTCTCTCGGTGTTTAGACCAAAATGAGGTTGCAACAACTCTCAAAGAGGTACACACTAGACTTTGTTGTGCTCACATAAGTGGTATAGTCCTAGCCAAAAAAATACTCAGAGCTGGATACTACTAGCTTACTCTAGAACATGATGCTTGTGAATTTGTCAAATAGAGTCTACCTTGTTAGCAACATGCAAATTTGATCTAAACCTCAACTCAAGATCTTCAACCCACCACACTACCATGGCCATTTGCATGCTAGAGGTTTGACCTTGTTAGTGTTATAGCACCTCTCTCTTTAGAAGGACACAAGTGGATAATCATTGTGACTGATTATTTCACTAAGTGGGTAGAAGCAGTCTCACTTGTCACCACCACAAGAGTTCAATTTTCCAAATTCATCATGTATCATATCACATGTTGCTTCAGCATCCCAGCTACCATTTTCATTGACCATGGAGGTGACTTTGAAAACATCAATATGGAAGAGTTGTGCACTTCCCTTCACATCCATCACTCTTTTTCTAGCCCCTGCTTCCCACAAGGTAATGGTCAGGTTGAGGCAACTAACAAAGCCTTACTCAAAATCCTAAAGAAAGTTGTCAATGATTTTGGCTGTGATTGGAATTTGCAAATCAACCCTGCCTTATGGGCTTATCACACTTCATTTTGTAGATCCACAGGCACAACTCCATACTCCCTCGTCTATTGTGCTGAAGAAGTATTGCCTATTGAGGTTGAACTCCCATCTCTGCACATTTCTTTGTGAGGATAGATATAAAATGAGGATTATAGAGTAGCTAGACTCACATAGCTAGACCTACTTGATCAATAAAGGCAACAAGCCTATGACCATCTCACGGTCTGTCAAAATTGTTGGAATTTACAATTGGGAAGATTTACTTTTGAGGGGGGGGGGGGGAAGGGGGGTGAATCAGAAGTAACAAACTTTATCTTCTAAAACTCATTTAACTAAAATCAATCACATGCATCTAACCTATCTAACTAACATTTAAAGTAAAGACATGCATGAAAATAGATAACACAAGATTTGGTCACCCAGAAACCCTACAAAATGAGAAGGTAAAATTGGGGTGGGGATGACACCCACAATTTATCATTGCAGCAATATGTAATTGATTAAGCTTACAAAGTGTGACCATCAACAATGGTTTGCCCTATGAAAGGCCTGCCCTGTTAAAGGCTTTACACCCTATTAAAAGTGACTTGTCTAAAGGATTTACAAAAACTCACTTGGAATGTTACCCTGTTAAAGGATTTACAACCCTGTTACGGATTTACAATATGGTTTCTAAACCAACCTATCATCATAGTATTTTCATTCTCCTAATATAATGGTTAGAAAGTATAGTAGAATGTCTTGACCTGATAACTTACAATTTTCAATTGCTGATTCCAAATCCTTGTTTTGTCCAATCTATTCTGATCCTTCTTGATTTGATATAACTCTATTCCTAGTGTTGATGCTCTGTTCTGATCAACTTGATTCTACAATGTTGTTCTTCCTCTAAGTCTTTACACCCCTTTTACTTCCTTCAAAACTTCGCTAGCATTCACTCATGCATTCCCACACGGCCTCTTACTCTACTGAATTATGCGGTTTTGACCTCCTTATAAAGGTTTTGAGACTTAGGGTTAGGTATGAATCCACAATCAAGATTCATTCATCTTTCTTGCTTAATTCTTTCTATATTTCCTAATTAGTTGAATACACTCTCCATTTTTCTGATTGGTTGCATGCTGATTACATAGGGAATGTAATATATTTGATCTTATCTTTTAGATCCTTCAATATTCATCTTGAGTTGGCTAAAAATGGTTTACATTTAAGTTTGTGAAGGCACAAACTCATATGTTGATTCTGTGTTACTTGGCACTTACTGATTAGTGATGCTCGACACATATAGGATTTTTGTCTTGCTCAAATCCTATAGTAAATCTGTCTTGCTTGACACCTATACTATACTCAACACATATACTGGCTTGACATCTATTATCACTCACCATTAATTGTCACTTGGCATTTGAAACTTGCTCGACACTTGAATAACTTGACACCTATTGAACTTCTGGCTATGCATATACTGTAGCTTGGTATCTATATTGTACTCGACATCAACCTTAGAATTTTCTTAAGTGTGTTGACACTCAATTGTCAAAACCAATCTGAGACCAACAATCTCCCCCTTTGACATGAGTGTCAAAAACACTTAACTAAACATTATGAATCTGATCTCTATGAGTACAATATATATCTTGTTTGGCATATGTACAAAAATTCAAAAACTTATTCAAAATTTTGTAGAAGACTATATAACTCAAAAAATTGTAACTCCCCTTGAGCTAATGTGCCATTTTTGTATCCAAAAATCCTTATGCTGAATTTGTCTCATGCTGATTATTTTGATACTCTTTATCTTTGCCCTGTCATTCCTTTCCTTGTCTGCTCTATTTCTATCTACTCTATTTCTACCTTTACTTGTAGCTATTGGAGTATGTGAAGGTGGTTCTTGTGGATTAACCTTTCCTTTGTTATTTTAGCTACTGTCTTCTGTAGTTCTTCTACACTCACCAAGATTGGATTGGTAGACAATTGTGCTTGTAGTGTGGTCTGGTGAAGGATCTTTCTAAGATCCTTTGTAGTCAGTGGGTTGATGTCTTGACTAGAGGTGTCAAGAACATCCTTCACAATTATTGTCTTTGTAGGTGTAGGTGTTGCATGTTGAGGACTAGGTGGTGGCAGTTGTGTGTCTTGTACACTTTGTTCTTTTTGCTGTTCCTTAGCTATTGCCATATCACCCTTTTGTGTTTCCTTATCCATTGTAACTTCTTTCTTTTCTTTCTCTCCTTCTTCCTCCTTTAGATTTTCCTCTTCTTCCTCATCATTATTCATTCCCTTAAAGGAATCTTCTTATCCTTCCTTAACTATACGGAGGCCATAAATTACGTTCCACATGAGAGTGGACTTCTTCACAACATCTTCAATTTTATTTTGCAAAATGCTGAAGGCTCTGTATTTGGGTGCAAATTTGCTCCCATGTTTCTTACTTTCCTTGCTTATTTTATATTTTGTGAGGTTAGGCATCACACAAGACAATGTTGACCCCTTATTTCCTTCTCCATATTTAGGCAATAATGCCATTTATTTTCTATAATGGAGTATAGCTCCTTAGGCATAATATTATCCAGTTCAAGTGGAGTATTCTTGAACTTGGCCATCATAGTGTAAATTGATTCTTCCACTATGTTTTTCTCTTCTCTTGTCAGCTTATTAAAATCAATGCCTTTAAGTCCTGACAAGTCTGCATTGTCCCTAATATTGTCACAAATGTTTTCCAAATATGATTTAGTGGTGTGACTTACCACTCTGAACTGGATGTTATCATCAGACTCAGTTCTCTCCTCATCTAACTTTGGAGGTGCCACATATTTTCTCCTCTTTTTCTTTGCTAGTCCTCCTTGCTCTTTGGCTTTCTTATTTTCTTCTTCTTTGGCCACCTTTGTTGTAGCTCTTATATCCGCCCTTGTGGTGGGTTTTGCTAGGCTTGGCTGTAATGGGCACCCCTGGATGTCCCATAAAACTAAACCAATTTACTGAAAGGAATTTTGTCAAACAGTTTGCATGCAACCTCTTATTTCTTCATTTAATGTTTTAAACCCCTTATAACTTCGAAAATCAAACATTTATTTGTTTGTTTTGTTTTGTGCATGGAATTGGTATCATACAACATAAACAAGAAAGAAACTATAATAATATGCAAAGTGGAAATGAACTGCTGCTAATAAAATGTTATTTTCAGAACTCATAAAACCAAATACATGGCAGATTTATCAACTCACTAATTACTTCAGCAGTATTGACATAATACTCCAGCCAATGCTTTCGAACTTGCTGCTACAATACTTTGTCCTTCAATCAGTCCACTACCTTCGTAATACCATTCCCTCAAAGTGGCATAAGCGTCGGACAAGTAGTGAAGAAGATATGAGCAAAATACCAAATCTGCCTATAGCTGGAAATGCAACTAAACTGCCTAATAATGAAGCCAATAAAAAAGAATTCCAAAGGCCAAACCCCAAGGGAATGACGTCTATAATGTTACAAGAGAGGATAGACGTCCTCAAATGCCAAGAACGGAGCTACAACTCACACACCAATTTCTTCTCATATTCAACCTGCCTAATGAAGCCACAAATGCTTCCTTTTATTCTATTTCCAAGGGTCTGCTCAACTCATATGGGCAATGTGGGATAAAAGATGTGTAATATATAAAACATATATTAAAATACCCCTTATGTCTCCCTTGGGTACACATCACCATAAAATAAATATTAAATTAACACTTTAATATTTTACAATTAAATTAGACGTTACTTTAATAAAACTTCAGGCATTAAAATGTATAAGCAATCGGACTCCGAATAATGTGAGTGATAGCTCATCGGAAAGCTCTCACCGAAGATTATCGAATCCAATCACCAAAATTGACCTGCACTGTGTCCTGCCGACTTACTAAAAATAGTAAGTATGCCTGAAACTGAGTAAATCAACTTTGTTTTGGCCCAAACGGGAAATGACTAGGCCAAAACACTCCAGGATCCCTTTAAACCCTTTGTTAGCCCTCGGGACCATGTAGAACAAGGCTAACGCACACACACTTGGTCAAATGCTAAAATGGGGACATTACAATCCGCCCCCCCTTGAAATTGCTTGTCCTCAAGCAATCTTAGTGCAACCTGCTGAATAACCTGCTCACTCTCCCATGTAGAATCTTCCTCTGGTAGGTCTTTCCATCTGACCAAATACTCCTTCACTATCCTATTTCTAAGCTTCCTCTCTCTAGTGTCCAGAATAGCCTCAGGTACTAACACAAGCTTTTCCTCCTCATCCAAAGGGGGTAAATCTGTAGAAGGCACTACACTTTGACCAATGGCTTTCTTAAGCCTAGACACATGAAACACGTTGTGCACTCGATTTCCCTATGGAAGCTCAAGCTCATAGGCGACTTTGCCCACTTTGCGAATCACCCTGTAGGGACCATAAAATCTAAAGTTTCAACTTTTTAGCTCTGCTCTTCTTGAGCGATGACTGTCTATATGGTTGTAGCCTCAAGTAAACCATATCCCCTACCTCGAAGCTATGCTCTATTCGGTGCTAATCAACATACAATTTTTGTTGATTCTGGGCCTGTTGTATATTCTCTTTGAGCACTTTCAGGATGTCCTGACTATCCTACAATAAGTTTTTGGCTTTGGGCACTCTACTATCCCCCAAAACTAAATCCATGAAGCTAGGTGCTTCATAACTATAGAGTGCCATGAAAGGAGTCATCTTGATGGACATATGATAACTGGTGTTATAACAATACTCTCCCATATGCAACCATCTGGTCCAAGCCTTTTGTTGTGTAGTTACATAGTTCCTCAAATATTCTTCCACCCATTTATTCACAATCTCTGTTTGCGCATCTATTTGCGGATGATAACTAGTGCTAGGTGTAAGATCAGTACCACACAACCTAAACAACTCTTGCCAAAAAACACTCATAAACTTACTATCCTGGTCATTGAAAATGAATCTGGGCAGCCCATGTAACCTGAATATCTCTCTAAAGAAAAGATCTGCCACCTGTGCTGCTGTATAAGTGGACGGAATAGCAAAGAAGTGAGCAAACTTCGTCAAGCAGTCCACCACCACATAGATGCAATCCCTTCCCTGCACTCATGGTAAACCAGTGATGAAGTCCATCGAAATACTTTCCCATTTCCTATCAGGAATGGGCAAGGGCTGTAATAAACCTGCAGGAAATGTGTGCTCTCCCTTATTCTGTTGACAAACCACACACTCCCTGACATACCTCTGAACATCATCCTTGAGCCCTTTCCATGAAAACTACTCTCAGATCTGCTTGTAGGTCTTGAAGACCCCTAGATGTCCAGCTGTGGGTGCATCATGAAATGCCTTCAGTATCACCTCTCTCAAATGTGATAACGAAATCAAATAAACCCTGTCCTGAACTTTGATCAATCCATCTATCACCTCATAGCGATCATCCTGTATGGTACCTGAAATCAATCTAGAAGCCCAAGCATCTCTGACATACTCTGCTATAATCCGATCTCTCCAATCTCCTGAAATCTCTGCCAGAGGACATAAGTGAGGTCTTCGAGATAAGGCATCAGCCACCACATTTTTCTTACCTTTGACAAACTCTATGTCAAAGTCATAAGCTTGCAATTTAGTCACCCATTTTTGTTGCCGGTCATTAAGATCACACTGGCTCATGAAGTATTTAATACTGTTGTGATCAATCTTGATCACAAAACGTCCACCTACCAAATATGATTGAAATTTGGCCAATGCATGCATTATGGCCAACATCTCCCGGTCATAGACAGAATAACTTTTCTCAACTCCCTGGAGCTTCCTACTCTCGAATGCAATGGGATGCTTCTCCTGCATTAATACTGCTCCAATCCCATCACCTGATGCATAAAAATGAAGCTCAAAAGGCTTCATGAAATCCAGTAGAGCTAGAACTAGACATTAAGACATTATCTACTTGAAATGCTCAAAACACCTCTGTGCTGCCCTTGTCCACACGAAGGCTCCTTTCCTAGTAAGATCTGTCAAGGGTGTAGCAATCTGTGAGAATCCCTTAACAAACCTCCTATAAAAACCAAATAAACCAAAGAATCCCTTAAGCTATGTAAGGTTTGTGGGAGTAGGCCACTCTACAATAGCTCTAATCTTTTCGAGATCAACCCGAACGCCATCTGCACTAATGATATGCCCAAGGTAAAGGAGCTCAGTCATGCCAAACTCACATTTAGATTCCTTGGCATACAATGACTCTCTCTATCTCCAGAATAGATAACACCTCCTCCAGATGATGTAAGTGCTCCTCCCAGGTCTTAATGAAGACCAAGATGTCATCAAAGAAGATCAAGAAAAATCTCCTCAGCTGCTTCCTGAATACCTGGTTCATACAACTTTGAAATGTAGTAGGTGCATTGGTTAAACCAAATGGTATAACCATGAACTCAAAGTGGCCATAGTGACATTAGAAGGCTATTTTCTCAATGTCCTTTGCTCTCATCCTGATCTGATGGTATTCGGATCGCAAATCAATTTTGGTGAAGAAGCATGCCCCATGCAACTCATCAATTAGCTCATCAATCCTAGGAATGGGATACCTGTTTTTAATTGTTTTCTTATTTAGTGCCCTGTAATCGATGCACATGCGCATCGTCCCATCCTTCTTCTTTACCAATACTACTGCTAAAGAAAAGGGGCTCTTACTGGGCCTGATATGTCCCATCTACAACAAATCCTTAATCGTCTTCTCTATCTCATCCTTGTGTTTCTTAGGATGATGATAAGGAGTAATCATAATTGGTTTGGCTCCCTCCTCGAGCTCAATAACATGTTCCATCCCTCTGTCAGGAGGAACCCCATGAGGAATATCACTAAATACTTTAGCGTGTCTATCAAGTATCTTCTGGATATCTAGTGGATGACTCTTTTCTTGTGGCTCTGGTGAAGTTGGCATAATGTAGCACTCTGCTGCCCACTCTATGTCATCATGACGAAAAAGTCTCTGCATTCTCCTCAAGGACACTACTCTGCAACCTCCATCTGAAAGTCCTCTAAGTACCACAGTTCTGCCCTCATGCTAGAATCTCATCTCCAATTTTGCTAGATTGAGTGTGAACTCAACTAGTGAAGCCATCCATGTCATGCCGAGGATGACATCATAATCTCCCATGTCCACAACATAGAACTCATCCTCCAACTCGTAGCCATCTCCAAACCTAATGTGAAGATTAGATATCTTCCGAGTGCATAATAACTTATCACCGTTAGCCACCATGACTCTAAACCCATCATGCTCCTCTGTCTGTAACCCTCTCTTGGCTACCAACTGTGCATCTATGAAGTTATGTGTAGCCCCAGTGTCAATAAGAGATATCACTTTCTGCCCTTGGATAGTACCCCTGACCTTAAATGTGATTGCCTTTTGGGCCCCTGTCAAGTGTGCCAATGATCTATCATCCTTAGGAATGTTTCTCTCCTCTATAGTGTTACCCTCATCTGAATCAGAGTGCTGATCCTCCCCTTCTGACTCTGACTCTTCTGCTGAAAAATACTCCATTTGATTTGCCTTAGCCTTGAGAGAACATTTATGAGATAAGTCTCAAGGCTCTCTACAATGGAAGCACAGCTTCTTCTTTTGACGTTCATTCAAGGTTTCATTGTCTAGTCCCTTTGATCCTTCTTTGGGTTTTCTATACTCTTTCTGAAACAGTTTTTTGTCTTTGTCCTTGTGGTACGAAGAATCTATTGAATGGCTTTTTCCTTTGTATACCGAAGGGGGTAAATCTCGTGCCTTTTTAGTTGTTTCAGCTAAGGTGAGTGGATCATGTCCCTTCACCCAACCTCGTAATTGATTAGCAAGACCATCACAAAATAACACCACCAATCTCCTAGGAGAGATATCAGTAACAAGTACAGACAAGCGCTGAAACTCGACAATGTAAGAATCCACAAAACCTAACTGTTTTAACTGTGCTAGCTCCTTGAAATGTAACTCATGATCCTTAGTGTCAAATCTCTCAATCAATGTTTTGGTGAATTCCTCATAGGATGTAATCTGATTATTCACCAAAGTCACCATGCCATGATGCCACCATTCATGTGCAATGCCATCCAAGTGCATAGCCGCATACTTGATAGCCTCCTCCTCAGGCATAGGATTTAGCTGCAAGTATGTATCTACCTTCTGCACCCAAGCTCATGCAGTCATCTTCCCTGAAGCATCATAACAAGGTAAAGAAAGTTTTCCAACTTTCTTCCTCAGCTCAATGTTTTGATTTCTCCCTCCTGCTTTAGGCATGTGTCTCATCCTCAAGTCCATATAATCTCTAAGGGAAATATTTGCCTGAAACTCTGGTCCACTAGCCTCCTAGTCCCTCTTGAACTGATCCTATAACTCAGTAATCTGCGGTTCATTTACTGGTTGAACCGGATCTTTGGGTGGGAAAGTGGGTAGAAGAGGTCTCGAGCTCACAGTCCGTGCTGGGCGTGCAACGTGTCTAAAGTTATCAGCCTCATTCCCATTGTTGCCGTGTCCATTATTACCATTAATGTTATTCTCAGGACCATTGTTGTTGCCTTGGCCTCCATGGTTATTATTTCTCTCGTTGTTATTGTTTTCCTCGTTGTTATTGTTTTTGTTGTTGGCATCACCTGGATTAATATTGACACCCATATGTCTAGCCATGAGCTGTAACATCATGTCCATTCGCCTATTCTGCTCCTGCTCTAATGTATCCAGTAACTATCTGAATAGTACCTCCCCCTGATCTAGACCAGCATTTTCGCCTCTGCCTAATCCTGTATTCCTGTCATCTCGATCACCCATATTATTGTCCTGATCACAGAATATCTCCTCTATGTCTGTATGGTTGGATTCAATGTCCACCTACACAGATGTACTAGATTGTTTGCTTTGCAAGTCTAAAATCCTATTTTGTCTTGCTCTGGTATTGCAGAAATTATAAGACCCCTGTCGCATGCTCAAACATAAATGCTTAGCCTGTGTTTTTATTTATTTCTAATTTTAGTGTTTTGACATTTCGTCAAACACTTTTTCCCTCTATCCGGCTGTTCCAAATTCCCTATAAGACCTCCACAGGATGGCAGGACTTATAGCTCTAATACCACTGTAATGGGCACCCTTGGATTTCCCATAAAACTAAACCAATTTGTTGAAAGGAATTTTGTCAAATAGTTTGCATGCAACCTCTTATTTCTCCGTTTAATGTTTTAAACCCCTTATAACTCCAAAAATCAAACATTTATTTGTTTGTTGTGTTTTGTGCATGGAATTGGTATCATACAACATAAACAAGAAAGAAACTACAATAATATGCAAAGTGGAAATGAACTGTTGCTAATAAAATGCTATTTTTAGAATTCATAAAACCAAATACATGGCAGATTTATCAACTCACTAATTACTTCAGCAGTATTGACATAATACTCCAGCCTATGCTTTCGAACTTGTTGCTACAATACTTTGTCCTTCAATCAGTCCACTACCTTCGTAATACCATTCCCTCAAAGTGGCATAAGCATTGGACAAGTAGTGAAGAAGATATGAGCAAAATACCAAATCTGCCTATAGCCGAAAATGCAACTAAACTGCCTAATAATGAAGCCAATAACAAAGAATTCCAAAAGCCAAACCCCAAGGGAATGACGTCTAGAATGTTACAAGAGAGGATAGACGTCCTCAAATGCTAAGAACAGAGCTGCAACTCACACACCAATTTCTTCTCATATTCAACCTGCCTAATGAAGCCACAAATGCTTCCTTTTATTCTATTTTCAAGGGTCCGCTTAACTCATATGGGCAATGTGGGATAAAAGATGTGTAATATATAAAACATATATTAAAATACCCCTTATGTCTCCCTTGGGTACACATCACCATAAAATAAATATTAAAGTAACACTTTAATATTTTACAATTAAATTAGACGTTACTTTAATAAAACTTCAGGCATTAAAATGTATAAGCAATCAGACTCCGAATAATGCAAGTGATAGCTCATTGGAAAGCTCTCACCGAGGAGTATCGAATCCAATCACCAAAATTGACCTGCACTATGTCCTGCCAACTTACTAAAATTAGTAAGTATGCCTGAAACTGAGTAAATCAACTTCGTTTTGGCCCAAACTGGAAATGACTAGGCCAAAACACTCCAGGATCCCTTTAAACCCTTCGTTAGCCCTCAGGACCATGTAGAACAAGGCTAACACACACACACTTGGTCAACTGCTAAAATGGGGACATTACATTGGCTTGGCTATTTCCTTCTTGCCTTTAGGCTGTGTAGCAGGTTGCTTTTGTGCTTTCCTCTTTTTGGGCTCTGCCTTAGGTGCTTCTTCTTCTTTTGCATCTTCACCCATGCCTTGGGTTAGTGCTAATGGTTCTTACCCCTATTCCTCTTCTTCTTCTTTTTCATCTTCTTCTTCCTCTGCCTCTGCTGTGCCTTCTCCAAATTTTGCTTTGAGCTTCTTCACTAGTTTATCCTTTTTCTTCAGTGTAGAAGCAATCTTTAGCTCCATGTCTGCCTTGGATCTCACTACATCATATGTGCCAAAATGTCAGGCATCTTTATCCACTTCTTTTGCAAGTAGTGTTGTTATTGTTGTAGATGCCTCATCAGTATTTATCTCATACCCAAGTGGTCTAAGCCATCTTACCCTTGGTATGGCTGCTTGAAGGTAAGTGTAGTCAATATTAACAAGAAAAAAAATATCATTTATATGCTGCTCAACTAATGGAATAGGTATCCTCAATCTCTGTTTCATAGATTTCTTGAAATCTTCAAAATAGCTAGTCATAAGTGTATCAAAATTTGCCTCCATTTGTTCAATATATTCATTCATCTGGGCTACTATGGACCTGTTTGTCTTCCAACTAACCTTTCCAAAAGAAGGAAATTCATTTTGTACATAGAAGAATATCCATATCAAAATTTCTCCAAATTTGTATTAAGCTCCCTTTGTTCTCCTTATAGCTCCAAAATTTTCATTGATCTATTGCAGTTGCAGTTCTGCTAGATCATAGGTATGATCCTTTTTAACAAGTTTATAGCCAACATCTACTGCAATACATGGTACACTGTTGAGTCTGCTTGATTGATAAAACTTGTTGGATATGACTATGACAGAAAAATCAACAAGAGGATCCTTAATGGTATCTATGGTCATGCCTCTCTTATTCCATTTGGCTCTAGTATTCTTCTCAATAGCTTCTTTGGAGTCACTCCTTAGTGTTTTGGGCCGATCTAGGGTTGGATACCCTGTTACCCTATGAACAATCCTTTTTGATATCTTAACTGGCCCATCTTCTAACCACAAACTACCACCATGAATCTTACTCAACATAATTCTGATCCATTTGGTATTAAAAATAGTAGGGAACTCTAGAGCACGGGTTACGCTTTTCTTCTCAAAAATTTGAAATTCTTCCTTCAAGACTCCATTCTGACACAAACTATCATATGCCTCCCTAATTTCCATGTCTCCAATATCACCTATCTTATAGTTATAGCATTTCCTAACATCTTGAACCATTACTACCTTAGGAGGAATTACAGATAGGGCTCCGACTGGGTCATTCTTGTATGCAACTTTAGGGATAGGTCAAAAATCAGGTTGCTTAACTTCATTTGACACTAATTGAACTTCAAACAGTTCTTTATCCTGAGGTTTTCTAGAACTAGATGCCATTTGTGCAATCTAGGTTGTAAACAGGAAGAAATTTTGAAACTGCATAGCTTGGCACTCGTATAAATACCTTGAAATCGATGAAACTATGCTAAATCTCTGTTGAAATTTGCTCAAGTGCTTGGAACATTGCTTGGAAATCATTCTGTGCTCTTCTCATCTTTTTCTCTTTGCTCTTGATGGTGAAAAATGATTCAAAATGTGAACATATACCCTTGTTTCATAACATTTAATGCTTAGTGCATTTACAACTATCCACTCAGCTCCTTAAGCAATTTTTCTTTACTTAGCTTCCATTATCTTTCCAACACTCGGCATATAATAGAGTTTCCCTTACTCAACTTCAAGTAGAATTTACTTTCACTCGACATCCACTACTACCTTGACTGCAACTAATCACTCAGCTTCTTCTGACTTTGGAAGACAACTCAACATGTATTGAGATTTTACTTGGCATCTGAAGGTAACTCAACAACATTTGTGAAAACTTGAAGTTTTAGCTTTGCATCTTGATTCATGTTGATCCATCATTTTCAATACTTACTTGTCTAGGAACTGATGTATGATAAAAATTTTCATATTAGTTCCACATACCTTCTTTTTCTTAGTTGGATGAAGCATGACCACTTGACCTTTTAGGTGAAGTGATCCCTTCATTGGATGTGCTATCTCCATCTTTCTTCTTCCATGTTTTGTTCATTTCTCCTCTGATGTGTTCAACATCTACCTTTCCTTTTCCTTTGTTGAACTCTGAGTTGGGTGCCTTTGACCTTGTTGGACAATTTCTACTGATATGACCAGTCTTTAAACAACTAAAGCATGTAGTTTGACTCGACGATCTGCTATAGTTTCCACTGAAATGTGTTCTTATGCAATTTTTAGGGATGTGTCCATATTCTTGACATTAGTGATAGCTATGCCCGGTGTTGTAGTCCCAATTGTAGTGATGTCCATGAATTTTGGTGTTTGATGTTTGGTTTGGTGTCCACATAGGTTTTGATCTACACTTAAAAGCTCTATGTCCATACTTTTTGCAATTGTAGCAGTGACCTTCAAATCTTGGTGTTCTGATGGTTCTAGTCCTGCAATCATGTGCATGATGTCCTTGCTTGTTGCACTTGTGATAGTGACCCATGTTTTTAGGTTTGTCATGATGATTAGCATTCTTGCTCCTACACACATTAGAGGTATGTCCCTTTTTACCACAAAAATGACAAGTAGGTTTAGCGTTCTTACCTTTGTCACTTCTTTCCTCTGCAATCTAGGATGACTCTCCTTTTTTAGTGCTAGTGTATCCTAGTCTTGAAGTGTCATTATTGGATCTTGGTGATTTTAGAAGTTGTTTAAAATACTTGATAGCCTCATTAGGTTTTTTGAAACTCTTTGCAATCTCCTTCTCTCTTTTCAAGTTATTTTTGCAGTTGTTCATTTTGTATCTTCAGCGTGAAGATCTCAATGTTCTTGACATTCAGCTCATGATGTGCATTCATCATCTAGATTAGGGTGTCTAGCTGCATATTAGAAATTCTTGCAAACTTAATTGACTTTTCTTCCAACCAGCTGGAAAGGTTTCTCGTCTTCTTCTATCATAGCCTTATCTTCAATAGCTCTTTTCTTTTGTTCAATCACTTCACAAAGCATCATGGCTTATGATTCTTGTTCAATCTTGAGAGTTTTGATCTCTTTTTCTTGAACTCTATTCTTTTCCATTCGGTTTGCTATTGCTACATCAAACTCCTTGGAATCTCCATTTTCAAACACTTTTGAGGTCTCAATCTCCTTGTATTGTATATCATTCTTAACAATGAAAATCTCTCTTCTTCTCTTTAAGGATTTCCTCAATTCTTCCCTAGCTTCTTCCAAAGAATGTAGAATGAGGTGTATCTCAATTTCTCGGTTCTCTATGATCTTCCCAAGTTTGTAGACTTCCATTTCTAGATTTTTTTCTCCAAGTTGTAAGGCTTCTCCTTATGAGAACTCAGCTTTGATACCAATTGTTGGAATGTATAGTTGGGAAGATTTACTTTTGAAGGGGGGGGGGGGGGGTTTGAATCAGAAGTAACAAAATTTATCCTCTAAAACTCATTTAACTAAAATCAATCACATGCATCTAACCTATCTAACTAACATGAAAATAAAGACATGCATGAAAATAGATAACACAAGATTTGATCACCCAGAAACCCTCCAAAATGAGAAGGTAAAACTGAGGTGGGGATGACACCCACAACTTATCACTGTAGCAATATGTAACTAATTAAGGTTACAAAGTTTGACCATCAACAATGGTCTGTCATGTGAAAGGCCTACCCTGTTAAAGGCTTTACACCCTGTTAAAAGTGACATGTCTAAAGGATTTACAAACACTCACTTGGAATCTTATCATGTTAAAGGATTTACAACCCTGTTAAGGATTTACAATATGGCTGCTAAACCAAGCTATCATCATAGGATTTTCATTCTCGTAATACAATGGTTAGAAAGTATAGTAGAATGTCTTGACCTAATAACTTACAATCTTTAATTGTTGATTCCAGATCCTTGTTCTATCCAATCTGATCTGATCCTTCTTGATCTGATATAACTCTGTTCGTAGTGCTGATGCTTTATTCTGATCAACTTGATTCTGTAATATCATTCTTCATCTAAATCTTTACACCCCTTTTACTTCCTTCAAAACTTTGCTAGAATTCACTCATGCATTCCCACATGACCTCTTACTCTACTGAATTATGGGGTTTTGACCTCCTTATAAAGGTTTGGAGACTTAAGGTTAGTTATGAATCCTCGATCAAGATTCATTCATCTTTCCCGCTCAATTCTTTCTATATTTCTTGATTGGTTGCATGCACTCTCCATTTTTTTGATTGGTTGCATCCTGATTACATAGGGAATGTAATAGATTCAATCTTATCTTTTAGGTCCTTCGAAATTCATCTTGAGTTGGCTATAAAATGGTTTACATCTGAGTTTGTGATGGCACAAACTCATATGTTGATTCTATGTTACTTGACACTTACTAATTACTATTGCTCGACACATATGGCATTTCTATCTTGCTCGGCTCCTATAATAACTTTGTCTCACTCGACACCTATACTTTTCTTGACACATATATTGGCTCGACATCTATTATCACTTGACATTAATTGTCACTCGGCAATTGAAACTTTCTCAGCACTTGAATAACTTGGCACTTATTGAACTTTTGGCTTGGCACATATTGTAGCTCGACATCTATATTATACTCGACATCAACCTTAGAATTTTCTTAAGTGTCTTGACACTTAATTGTCAAAACCAATCTGAGACCAAAAAAAATCACCTCAAGCGCAACTTCAACAAAAAGGTTCACCCATGATTGTTTCAAAAAGGGGACATGGTCAAAGAAAATATGAATGTCCAAGTAGACTGAGAAAAAAAGGACAAGTTTGAACCCACATGGCTTGGTCCATATGTTGTCACAACATCTTTTGGCTTTAGAGCTTATCAACTATCAACACTTGAGGGTGAAACATTGAATGATCCCACCAACATCATTCACCATGTGTACTTGACCTATTCATTATCTATCAATGATCTACACCTACCACACCATCTTCCACATCTCATTGCCCAACTTCCCATTTCCCTAAGGTATTCCAAAAGTCCATCTCTACACTATCACTATCATAGCATACTATCCCCATCCCTGAGCTTGAAAATTTAATCAGATCAATATATTATATCATGGTTAGCACATATATCATACCCCTATACCTTACCACATGTATCATATCATTTTTATTTTATCTCATGTATTATATCCATGTATCATACCACTTGTAGCTCTAGCAACAATGTACTATATTAGATCACCCATGCTATTCATCCTGAGATTTTCCCATTGCAAATATAAACCGTTGCTTTGTTACTCTAAGATTTTCTACACAAATCCTTGAAATTATCTTGGTTATTTAGTTGTACATCTCATCTTGGTCCTTCTTAGTCTAGTCTCTTTGAACATACCTTATGTTCTCTTTCATGTCATAGGCCACATTTCTACTAAACAAGTCATCTTTAGAAACCTTCAGTGAGATTCTATGTTTTCAAAGAGTTATCCTAAGAAAGTTATAGTTGTCAATTTCATCATATTCCCAAATACTACCGATAGGTTCTTGTAGGATGCATCCTTCCTCATGTCTAACCTTGGTCCGTTAGTATCCAGTCCTATCGATCGCTTTGGAAAAAGGTTACTTTTTAATGGATTTATTCTTGCTTTCGATATTGGATTTTACTTTTCAGTTCTTGAAGTATCTTTTCCAAGAAATTTGGTTGTTCCCTCCTCAAGGTCACCATGATATTTTATATCATTGTGTGCTATGAATGGGGCAATTTGAGTGTTAGGTTTTGATTAGGTCTTTTTCTGCTTGTGAGTTAGTTGGATTTGACCCTTGCGTGTTCCAAACATGTTCTCACTCATGATCACATGGTACATTTGGGAAATATCCTTTACTTGTGGATTACCTAGTATCATTTCCACTCTGATTCCTTTAGGACTCATGTGTGATTCTAGGGAAATCCTTGCGTGCTTGTTCGATTCAGTCCTATGAAATATTGGGGTACAAGTCGTGATGTTCTTGGTAACCTTGGCATATCCCCAATATTTCTATATCAAATTAAGTGCTCAAACTACATGGTGGTACTTCTTTACGAAGTACCCCACCTTCAAGCTTCAAGCATAATTCCATCATCCCATCAGTTTGTTCCATAAAACATAAAATCTCATTCATCTCCCTTTTACCACATTTGTACTACCAAATCCTACATGTTCTTATCTTACCATACCCATCTCTCCTACCTACCTAACCAAATTCTATTCCTAAAAGCATCCCTAAATTTCCTATCATTATATCCACGTTCTACCCCATCACCTCGAATCCAATCAAACATCCTATCCCCTATTCCTTTCTTTTTGATCATCTCACCATTCACATCTCCTTAGATATCTTGTCCCACAAGAATTATGTTCAAAGTTTTGCACATTGTTTCCCTCCAACCAAGGCTATAGTCGATCAATGATATGCTACAGATCCATACTATCTGCCCTCCTACTCCCACATATGTTTCTCCTACCATTATACTTGAATTTCATCTCATGTCCACTCATCTCTTACTGCATTACCATGATCTTTTTCATTTTTAGTCATCCTTTGCATCAACATATTTCTTTAAGTTCCATGTTACTTATCATTTCCATCATCACTTTCATAGTCTTAAAGTTCATCCTACATTGTCCTTTTTCATTATCATAGTTCTTAGGTTCATTGTTACCCCTTTTTAGTATCCTATTTTTTAGGTTCATTTGTATTCTTTTACATCATCATAAAGTTAGGTCCATTTTTTTCACCATAATAGTTTTAAACCCATTTCCATTATCATACTCTCAGGTTCATTTCCATTATGATAATTTTAGGTTCATTTCCACTATCATAATTTTAGGTTCATTTCCATTATCATAATTTTAGGTTCATTTCCACCATCATAGCTTTAAATCCATTTCCTTTATCATAAATTTAGGTTCATTTCCATTATCATAATGTTAGGTACATTTCCATTATCATAATTTTAGGTTCATTTTCATTATCATAATCTTAGGTTCATTTCTATTATCATAATCTTAGGTTCATTTTAACTATCATAATCTTGGGTTCATTCTCATCATCATACATTTTTAGATTCATTTTTATCCTTTCTCATTATCATAGTTCTTTTAGGTTCATTTTATCCTTTTCCGTTATCATAGTTTTTAAGGTCCATTTTCATCCTTTTCCATTATCATAGCTTTAGGTTCATTTTTATCCTTTTTCATTATCATAGTTTTAGATTCTTTTTTATCCTTTGCCATTATCATAATTTTTATATTTTATCATAGTTTTACATTCACTTTTATCCTTTCCCATCATCATAGTTTGTCTATTCATTTTAGTCATCATTTGCATCATCATAGTTTTAGGTTCATTTTACTCATCGTTTTTCATCATCATAGTTTTGTAGGTTCATTTCAATATTATCCATTTTACATCATCATATTATTTTCATAATTTAGATTCATTTTTATCATACATCACATAGAAAGCATCACATCCTATATCATAAAGTGTCAGTAACATCATGCATATCATACATCACGTATAAAGCATCACATCCTGCATCACAAAGCATCAGTAACATCATGCATATCATACATCACAAAGCATCAATAACATCATGAATATCATCCATCTAATAAAAACATCACATCTTGCACCACAAAGTGTCAATCTAATAATAATATCATACATGCCATAATTCACCATCACATCTTGCATAAGACATGTCAGTCCATCTCATACATCTATCCACATGCATCCCATAAAAATCATACAATCTGTAGTAACATCACATAAGCATAGTACTCAGTACACACATCTCCCACCCCAAAGAATGCTCCTACACACACACACACACACACATGTATGTATGTATGTATTTATATATACATATTTATATATACATACATACATACATACATATATATATATATATATATGTATATGTATGTATGTATTTATATATATCTATATATACATGTACATATGTATATACATATATACATATATATGTATGTGTATATATATGTATATATGTATATATACATACATACATACATACATATATATATATATATACATACATACACACACACACACACACACACACACACACACACACACACACACACACACACACACACATATATCCCACATCCTCAATGAATAAAGAATGCAT
This sequence comes from Cupressus sempervirens, assembly GCA_028749045.1. Lineage (NCBI taxonomy): Eukaryota > Viridiplantae > Streptophyta > Pinopsida > Cupressales > Cupressaceae > Cupressus > Cupressus sempervirens. The sequence goes on from CM053788.1 coordinate 644,464,528, forward strand.
CACCCATCCTTGGAAGAATACAAAATTTTCTTCATAGTCCAATCCGATGTCCGTACAGTACAACTATCCATACAAATAAATTGGGTCTGTGCCCGCAAATAAACACACACACACACACACACACACACACACACACACACACACACAAACTAAAATCCTTCCAATCATAAAAATGTAGCATATCATTTCTCCTCCCCCTCCTCATCCATCTCATCCTCATCATGAGACTCATAAGGGTCCCTCTCTGCACCCTACGCCATTGGTGGTGGTGGTGGAGGTGGTCTCATCTTCCCTCCACTAGTGCCTGAACTCTCTACCTCATCCCTCCTCTCACCAATCCCCCTATCTCATCTTTGGCTTTGCGCTGTCCTGTGGCTATGCCTTGTGCGTTGATACCCACCAATGCTCAGTGATCCCCTAGTGCTCCATCTAGTCTCCCCCACCCTATATGCCTGTATGAGTTCCAACTATGCTTGATCATGTTAGTCACTTATAGTGCTCAATTTGATATGTTGGCATTGCTACATGATACCTCCCTCTATAGAATCTTGCTCTCTTTCGAAGGTCCTCCACCTCCCCCCTTAATCGTCTTAGCTCCTCCAAACTATCCCCCACTGCCATTTGTGCCCTCAAGGTTCCAACCTCCACCCTTAGTTGTCCTAGCTCCTCCACCCCTCCCTCCACCACCATCTGTGCCCTCATGGTCACCATCTCCACCACCAGTCAATCTCTCTCCTCCTACACCATGTCTAATCTCCCCTTGAGTCTCTCCCCCTCCCCCTCCATAACCTCTAGTCTACCCTCCAACCACCCTGATTCCATTGGTAATGTCCCCAGATTAATCTTTGTTTAGCCTACCTGTCCTTGAGCCACATCACGTTCATGAAAAACCTGATCCTGCTTAGCTCAAAGCTGATCTCTCTTCTGCTACATATCCCACAATAGCTAGCTTATGGTGTCATGTGCCTACTAAAGCGATGCATATCTCCTTGCCAATCCATCATTCTCTCCACCTGCGAATGATCCTCCTCCCTCCACTAGCCTCTTCTCCTATCTACCCTCTCCTCTCTCTGACTGCGACCTTGTCTCCTCCTATCTCCTCTCCTCCTCTACCTCCCTCCACCTCTACCTCTATGGTGCCTCCCCTTGGACCACAACATCTACCCATTGTCTTAGGCCTCTAGCCTCATATCTTCTCTACCTCACTGCTCAGACTATCTCCCTTATTACTACTACTGCTCTTCTCACCTATGCCCAACCTACTGGTCTTGGGCGCTAAAATCCATCCCTGTACTCTTGTGTCGAGCCAACATCTTTCGCCCCACCGAACCAATCCCAATCTTGCTGGATTGAGTCTTGCCATGCCTACAACAACCCCTCTCTCTGGAGAGATGGTTCAAATAAAGCCATAGATACTCTAGTAACCATCTGATACCAAAAAAATCTATTGGTGCAACCTGTAGTCATCCAAACTGTCGTAACACCTTATCCAACCGATATTGCTCAACTATATACTCCCATTGACTAAAAATAAAGACGGGTGAAATGGTATAAGGAAGGTCTTGCATCTTGTTCACCCATGACCCGAGACCCATATATAGCCTCTATATGACTGCCTAGTACCTCATCCAACTAGACTTTCTAGTAGTCAACCTTCTTTGTATGGTGATAGATGAGAGGATCACCCCAATTGTATACCACATGCTCCTCTAGATGTCTATCTCTTCACTCGATTGGCTTGAAAGCCATAATGTGCTCCCACACCCACACTTGTAATAGAGTAGGTGATGCGAGAGCATCCTAGGTGTAAGAGCAATCTTGCATCACCCAAAAATATTTTATTTTCAATCTTTTCTATTTTGATAAGTACTAGTAGAAAGGGTGGTTACTATTTATGGGAACATGCTATTTTTAGTAAGTTTCTCATATGAGCTCAGAATGTTCTCATTTTCTACAAGAAGGTTCACTTTAGAGTTATAAGCCTACCATAAAAATTTGATTGCTCCAACTTAAGTATCAGAGAAGTTATTACAAATTTTTGATGGAAATATTTGCAAAAAAATCTTGAAGCTCACTGTTGGAGGCCTTAGAGTGCCAAGGTGAGGTTTGAATACTCGACAGAAGGGTGCTTGCGCAATTTTTAAGTATGTAGATCTGGAGTTGGTGTTTTTGAAAAGTGGTTATAATAGCCAATCAGAGAAACGGTTTGAGAGTTATGGCCTTTCGAAGTTGATTGAGAATTATGGCCTTTCGAAGTTGGGCTACCCGAAATTTCTAAAATAATTGTCAAAGATGTATTTGGTTGACTCTATATGTTTTGTTAGGGTCTGTTGGCCCTAGGTATTAAGTTTCAATGTCTAGAACCTTCCTAGGTGCATAAAATTGCCTATTTAAGAAAGGCTCGAACATTGTCCTAAACAACTCTAGGTAGTACTTCACAGCTTAGTCTTGCAGATTACTGTAATGAAGATGCCCATGTGGGTTAGCATATTGTACTTGTGAGTTCTATAATTCTACATTTGCAACACAAATAAGAAGTCCATATTTTTATTCTCGCATTTGCTGTTGTTTCCTTGTTTTTGTTATGAGTTTATGGTTTTAAGGGGAGCACCCTTCATTAGTAGGGAAGCCCATGCTCCTCCCCTAGTGGCACCCTGTGCCCTGGAATACTATCTAATGAAGATTCTGATATAGCTTGACCAAAATTAGTGAGCCCCATGTAGTAGGGACTCCATCATCAACAATCTGCATAATTGTCGGTATCAGCACTAGAGTCACTCCTGTACCACCTGTGTCTGGGGCAATATGCCTCGACATTAGCCCGGACACATAAAAATATATCCTCCACTCAATGGCCACCCGATCCAAATGCTCATCTAATGTAAACTAGCCCCTCTAGATATGAAACTTGACTCTAAGCCCCACCAATCACTACACAACCACCTCTCTTGTGATCTCCCTAGTCGTCATCATCAACGTACCTCACACTGGAAGCTGGAAGATCCTGTATACATTATCTAGAGTGGCTGTCATCTCGCTTGTTGATAAATGAAATGTCCTAGTCTCATTATGTCGATGCTCACATAATGTTGTCACCATAGCCATATATGTCCATGTATGGGGTAACCTAGCCAAATATTCTAGCCCAATGGTGTCGATCCTCACCCAGTCCACTAATGTAAACTGCTCCCCAACGTGAAGCATGTCGCTCTCACAAAACCAAGACATCTAGTGACCATTGCATCAAGCAAAGTGACACTCATGTCAATTCTTTATTCCTCTTACAAAACTATCTACCTACATTTGCTCACCCTCCCTTTTCCTACCCACCCGATACCTTATTATTTCCCCACATTACTGCAAGTGGGTTTGTGTTCTCGCGAACCATCTTTCCCCTAGCATTCCTATTGCTGAATTTTTTAGTAGGATCACTCCTTAACCTTTTCTCACACCGCCCAAACCCTAACCTGCATTCTCACAAACAAGAATGTGTTCTTGCTACCCATCTCTATCCTCGCATTCTCGCCTTCAAATATTTTAGTGGGAACGCATCTAACCTTTTTCCTACCCGACCAAACACTAACCCACATTCGTGCTACCTCACTTAAACCTTGTGTTCCCGTGGCTACTTATCACTGTAGGAATGCATCCTACCCTTTCCCCCTCCTGGTCAACCCCCATTCTCGTGTTGACTCTCTCCTAAACCACCCTTCCCTCCGAGACCCCATTCTCAATATCGAGAACACTTTCCCATGTTAAAATTTTCTTTCCCATAGAAACTTCTAAGGACATTCTTGTTGTCGCTACACCTGTTAGCCAAAATTGTGTTCTCACGAAAATGACTTTTGACACCCATTTTTAACCCATCCCCTTAGCCCTTTCATGGGATCGCGAACTTGCAGATCCCTAGAGCAATCCCTCTAGAATCATGCCTACGGGAACACTTTTCTAAAACTCAGGTTCACTATAAAACAAAATGCAAAAATCACAAAGAAATTTTTTTAGCACCTACTAATCGATATGGTTTTCACCGTGCCCGTACTCTCTGTACCACTTGTGCCCAATGCTCTGGTTGTCCCTGTGCAGCCATCCTGTCCTCCAAATTAGAGCTCCAAATCACAATGTATTATCGTAGGTATGAGAGAAAATAACCCTTTCTAGCCCTTCTAGACACCCTTATAGGTCCCATGTGATGCCCTATTCCTTTCTATGAATCCTCCATTGACCCCCTTTTCCTCTAGCCTTGTTATTTTTGTATTTTAACTATAATTTTAACACTATTTTAGTCCTTCTGCTTCCTCCTACTCATCTTTACTTATTGCACCTTTTGAAGAAGTCGCCAAGCCTCATTTTCTCTCCCTGTCGCCTTCTTAAGGGGGCATCACACAGTTCATTCCTTCCTCTTCTAGTCAAGACTAGGGCAACCCTATTTCCATAAAAATATTCTTTGTGTCATTTATATTCGAACTTCTTTGAAATAATGTTGTCCCAACTATGTTAAAGATGGGAAAAATGTAGACACCTAAATCTGATTACATCACTAGGTAATCTTATTTAGTCATCTCCTAGGACATTAATGATTAAATATTTTATATTTAATTAATTAATCATTGTCCCTTAATTAATTCATTTAATTAACTATAGTCCAATTGGTAAAATCAAATGATAACCCAAAATCAATTTATCAATTAAATTCCCATTCCTCTATTAAATTAAATAAAGGCAAAACTTTATTTAATGTAAATATCATCCCCATTTATTAAATAAATCATTTAATAAATCAATTCCACAACCCTAAACCAATCCTAAAACCCTATTATTACCCTAAGCCAACCCATTCACCCATGCTAACCCCACTTAGCTAGCTAGTTAACCTACCTTATTAAGCCCCAACCCACTTGCCTCCTAATCCCATCCTAAGCTAAGCCTAAAGCCTCTCCTAAACATGTGCGCAACTTTAAACATGGGTTGAGACTTTCTAACCCAAACCAAAGACAAAAGTCTCCCCTCACCCTCTTACATTTCTATCCAAGAGCATTAATGGCCCTTACATGCCATAAATGCCCTTAAATGCCTCTTACATCCTTCTTCCACACTCCTCCCTCATAATTCCTTTTGAACCCCCACTTTGACCACCTAGTCCCCTTGTGAGACTTGTTACAAGGCTAGATCTTTGAAGATGCACAATCCATGTGCTCTCCCTTCCTTGCATCCTAGCCCTTCCTCACCAATCTCCCATCCTTGCATCTTGACCCTCCATCTCACCACCCCTTAGCCTATAAATTGAGCTCTTCCCCTGTCACAGGTAATTCAACTTTCATTCAAACTTATAATGTCCCTTTGGAGAACAAATCACTAAATCACACCTTTGCCATGCAGAAATCCTCACTCACCCCATACACCACCTTTCACCCATCCAGAGACTCTTACCCATTGAAGGCTTGAAGCATACTTGAGCAAACATCCATCCATACTCGGACACATCAATAACATCAAGGTCACACTTAGGGAGCTTACCATTCTTGGTTTTCCCACGTCAACGATGTTTCCTTCATCTTATCATAAGTAGTGTTAATTTACTTAGTTTGTGAATGTTTAGCTAAATTATTAAATGTTCTTTGCACACTAGTTTAGGAGCTCTAAAATAATAGATGACAAGATTTCCAAATTTTTTATAGATAAATAACTCCAATCTCACAATCATCTTTCTACTAAGAAAACAACTCTCACTTAATGTGCACATAAACAGTATGTTAAGGAATTCTCTTCCTTTCAATTCTTTCTAGGAAATCTCTTCCTCTAATTGTAATCTTGGAAAATCTCTTTCCACTTGATGTCTCTAGGAAATATCTTCCACTCTGTATATCTAGGAAATCTCTTCTTGCCTCTTTATATCTCTAGAAAATATATTCCTTTCGATATCCAGTGAACTCTCTTCCCCTCACTTTGGTTCTCTACTACCAATATACCACTCATGGTTGGAAATTGAACTTGAGAGACAAGCAATGAGTGAAAACTCTTTTTCAAATTGTGTTACAAACTCGTCCACTTCTGTTGTAGCTGCAACTTGGTTCTTTCCCTTGTTTTTCTTACTCAAGCACTGACCAACATAGTGACCCAACTAATGAAAATGAAAAACACTTCACTTTACTCATATCTTTCTTTGTCTCACTCTATGAAGAAGACCCTTCACTTGGCCTAGTCTTGGCCCTTTTTTTCCCCTATGCTTGCAAGAGAAACATTCTCTTCATCTTCAACCTTCTTGGTATGATTTCCCTATTGAGAACCTTCATGGATCTCCTCTTGGACAAAATCATCCCAAAGCCTTGCTCAATCAGGTAGTTGATCTTTGCCAAAAACACACTTGACAAAAACTTCCCAATACTTTGAAAAATGTTTCAAGGCTATACACACCAACTCATCTTCAAAAATTATCTCTCCACCAAAAGCCAACTCATCCCTAACCTGAGTCAACTTGGACAAGTAAGATGTCACTTGCTCTCCCTCAGATATCTTGGTATTATGCAATTTATCCTTAAGCATCATCTTACAACTTTGATAGTTACTTTGATAGAGCTTTTGCGAGTATATCCCACAACTCCTTGGTAGTATCTTTCCCCAGTAGATGAGGAATTAAATGATCTCTTACTCCATCAAGAATGATTTTTTGAGCTTTGGCCTCCTTGACTTCATGCAAATCTAAAGCAATAGGATCATTCGTAGGTGGTATCACTATTGTACTAGCATAGATCCACAACATGTTCTCCTTGAGAACATATGTAATTCAAACCTTCCACTACAAGAAGTTAGGCACACCCTCAAGCCTATCCTTATATCAACACTATTTTCTATAGCCACCAAGAAAACCTGGAGAAAAAAATCTAATTTTTTTTTTTTCCTTTTGAAATTTGTATCACAAAAACTTGGCTTTATATTGAGAGTTTTAAAGCTTTGATACCATGTTAAATTTTCATAACCTAGTTGTAGATTAATAACACAATAAATTCTATATGATTTATAACAATTAATACTCTTGATTAATTAATTGAATGAAATAGCAGGGGCAAATATTACATAAGTCAAACACACATAGATAATAAGATTGATATACTTAGGAAACCATAGTTTGGGGAAAAACCTGCAATTGTTGGACCTTCTATTCAGCCTAAGAATAAACTTTCTCTCAAAGTCTAATCGCATGTTCCCATGCAACTGCTTAAAGGAAAATTCTTCTTAATTTAAAGCAATTGGGGTGTTCTCATGAAAATATTTTATTGGTGGGAAAGGATAAATTGGAATCTTCTCCTATTTTTGTGGAGCAACTTTTTCTTAAAAATGAAAAATAAACTGAACAAAAAGATGGGGCTAAAATAAGCAGCAATTGATTATCAAGAAAAAATAACACAAAACACATAGACAACACAAATTAATTTTCCTTATTTTTTGTCTCATTTTTTCTCTTATAGTTATAGTTTTAAAGTTTATTATGAATAATTTAATTCAAACATTCTATTTATGATGAGTGCTAAAATAATAAGTAGCAACATATAATGACCATGAGATCATTAGCGCCACAATTTTCTCCTAAAAAGTTTGAGCAATGGTTGATAGCCAAAATAAGACATAAGGGTCCTCAATCCAATTAAGTTTTGCTACTACAATCTTAGATACATAGAATCCAAATGCTTTACTTGCAAGAAAGAATGTTTTATTAGTTCCTGCCAAAGCAGGAATACTTATGCATTCATGTCAATCCAAATATGACATTAACACTAACCAATCAAATCGAAGAATTTAAAAGATTATATGAGATTTCAAATGTTTATATCTTTTTCTAATTTTTCATTATTTTATAAATCACATTTTTCATCCATTCTATTGGTTCATACTATTTTTGGTGGGGGAGAAAATTAATTTTCTTCAACAAAAATACAAATATTTTCTAACAACTTCATCTTGCATTAATGAATGTATTAATTATAATTTTATCTTTTCTACATTTGTGACAAGTTGATAAGATTTTATTTTTTCCATCATTTTATCTTCCACCTCACACAAAATGTTTAATCAATATTAATTACCATAATCTATTAAATAATTTTAATTTCTTATTTTAAATATATTTATTATTAATTTTACATTGATGTTTATTTTTTACTATTTGATAGAACTTGTTCCTAAAACTTCATGTAATGCATAAATTCAAAAAAAAAATTATATATATATATATATATGCCTTTTTAATATAATTTCAATATTTTATATCTTTGTATTTGAATTTCTAATTTTTTTCCAATCATTTTATCTTTCACCTCACACAACATGTGTAATCAATATTAATTCTCAATAGCTTGTATTTGAATTTCTAATTTTTTTAAAACTTTGATTAGTTAAATTATTACTGTTATTTTACTTTTGTAAAAATAAATTAAACAATATTATTTTTTAATTATATTTTATAATAGTGTTTGTAATATGTATAATTGATAAGTGTTGCAATTTGTAAATTATATCATTTATTATTATTGTTTTATATTTAAACAATTTATCATTTAGTTTAAATATATTTAAAACTTAAATATATATATTTTAATATTAAATTAATAATTATATTTTACATCAAAAAAAATACAAAAAGAATAACTACAAAAAAGAAATAATTCAATTCTAAAAGATATGTAAATTATTATTAAGTTTTTATAAACTATGTATTAAAATTAAATAGTTATATTCTATTTCTTATTTATTACATCATATTTATTCATTAACATCAAATTTATATGTATTACATCTATTTATTGTTTACAAATGTACATATTAAATTACATAGATATTATTTCATAATTAAAAATTACTCAATTTTATGAAAAAATTGGAAATACAAAACATTAAATAGCAAACCTTCTCTAGTGTAAAATTAAACAATTAGTTTTACTTATAAAATGTTTTTATATTTCAATACATTTCATTTTTTCTTATACAAATGTGAGTTTTAATATAAAAATTAAATTCTTAGTTTCATTAATTAAAATATAATATATTTTATTTTTTCATTATAACCATGATTTTATTTTGCCTATTTATTTTATTAAGAAAAATAATTATAGCTCTCTCTCTTTCTCACTCTCTCACTCTCTCTCACACACACAACTTATGTTGGTATCGCTCTATCTTACTATTTTATCTCTCTTCTTCTTCCTCCTATATGTTATCTATCATTTTTTTCCTCTGCATAAATGCTTATGTTGTTATTATTCTATACTACTATTTATCTCTATCTAATGATTAAAAATAGTGTGACTTCCATTTGATAATCAAGATGAGAATAATACATAGTTGGGGACTTTGGCCTCTTATTATTAGGCTTAAATGCCCAAACATATAATAATATAACACGAGAACTTAACAACAAAATATGAGTCAGCGTTTCAAATCACAACTGCGTTTCTAAGATGAGAATTTAACAACAAAATATGAGCCATCCTATCAGATCACAAGTGCATTTCTAAACAAAAATTAATCTATTCACAATGTTAATTTAAAATTATTTAACCTTATTCTCACTCATCTACACCTTTACAACCATTATGCATTAGGCAGGAACTATGACACGCATTGCATCTCGTTAATTAACCCAATTTCGCACTCCAATAGAAACTAAGATACTTGAAAATTCTAGGTGATCCATCATCTCGATGGAGGTGTAAAAATGTTGAACTGGCATTTGTGCATTAAAACAGAAAACAAGCGACCATGTTAGCGTCCAATGTCTAAACAGAGCGTGTCAATTCCAAGCATTTGGCGAGCCCACAGAAACGTGGGGAAAAAGATGCAACTGGTATTGGGAAAGAGGTCTGCAAGCTGGACAAGGAACTTTTTCTTAATTTGCAACGTCCTCTACTTAGTCACCCTCTCCAAAAATAGGGTGAACTGGCAGAGCGCGAGGCACCAGGTGCCGCCAAATTAAGCACAAAAAACTTCCTCTCCTCCAAACTCACGGCCATAATTTAATTGGAATATACTCTCCACTCACACCAAACCCTCAAAAAGGGGTCTGCGACACGCTGAGGTGGCCAACGTTGCGAAACCATAAACCCGTCTTAGGAATGAGACAAACTCTAGATCTCCTGAATCCCATTTCTACTCAAGACTGCGCTGTAACAAACAAAAAAGCGACAATTTTGTGAGCTCCTCGTCTTTTATATTATCATCACCATCTGGGGCCTTATGCATTTCCCACAATTTTGGCGGCCATTATGATGAGAAGCAACAATAGCGACAACAGTAACACGGGGGTGGATTTATTGGGCCCCCGAAAAGGGGCTAGAAAGGGGGCTAAGAAGGGAAGAGGGGGGCCTGAAAATTCTCTATGGAATTACAGAGGAGTTAGGCAGAGGACATGGGGGAAATGGGTTGCAGAGATAAGGGAGCCCAATCGTGGAGCCCGCCTCTGGCTCGGCACTTTCTCTACGGCAGAGGAAGCCGCGCGCGCATATGACCAGGCCGCTAAGATCCATTACGGCGCCTCCGCCAAGCTTAATTTGCCTGACTCCGCAGATTCTCAGCAACCCGCGATCGAATCCCCGCAAGTGCAGAGTGTTAAGGAGGAAGAGGCCGAGCAAAAGGAAAAGGCCACGTCGTCTCTGTCGGAAGCTGAGCTGTCCGGGGAGAACCCCTTTGATCTTGGTAGACTGCCTCCGCTCAGTCCGCAGAGCGATCTCTTCTTCTTCGGCGAGTCGACGTGGAATAGACTGGACTCGGCCTTCTCTGACGTGGCGGACGTTACGATTGCTGACGGGGCGCAGGCTTTTTATTTTGACGGGTTTTCTCAGGTGCCTACGTGGCCTTCTGGTTTTTTCTGACGGCTTTTCCCAGGTGCCTACGTGGCCACCTGGGTTTTCTCTGACGTCTTTGTTTCGTATCTGATTGTATGCTTGAGCGCCTATGTACTATACTCGGAAGTCGGATGGGGCATCTCGGAATCCATAGCATTCTTCGGTCTTTGAGTTTTTTTTAAAGCACTAATAATAATAATAATTATTTATTGATCTTTTTTTAAATTTATTTTTAACAAAAGGCGTAAGCCTATTTATTGATCTTATTATATTGCGATTTAAAAGTACTATTTTTGAGTTTTGAGTGATCTTTAAAAAAAAAATCTACTGTAATTGTTGTAAGTCTGAAACAATCTGTAGTCATTCATATACATTTGAACTAGCATGTGTATCTATAAGGTCCTGTTTGGTTGCTGGAAGACGAGGGCCAAAATTGGGTTATCAAGGTTAAAACTAGGTTTTGGAGAAAAAGATGGGCGCTTGGTTGGTTAAATTTATACCTTGGTTTTCACTTTCAACTTCCAATTTTTGACCAAAATTGGATGAAGCATCTTCCAACAAAAAGGTGGAATTCAAAACTAAAACTGGGTTTTGAGTTTTATGAATTTTTTTAATAATATCGTGGGATTCACGATTTTTTAGGGAGCTTTTTCGCTAGGCGAGTTTCTATGTTATGCGTTCATTATATAAGCATGGTTGTTTGATCAACGTTTTAAAAAAATGTTTAATATTTTTTTTAATGTTTATTTAATATTAAATATAGTTTATTCATTAATATTTTAATTTATGTGTAATGTTAAATGTAATAAATTTAATTTTTTTAATGTTTTAAAAAAAAAAAGGTTAAATTAGTATTTTTTGTTTTATAAATTTAATATTTTTAAAAATAAAAAATCATTTTTATTTGTATTTATTTTTTAAACGTGATATTCTTCTATGAAAATTTCAAATCTATGTTGTAATGTTAAACTATTTTAATCATTTATTGGATATACTTATATTTTTAAAATATTATAATAAATTATATAAAGTGAATTTAATGTCGATTTTTTTTGAATTTTTTAACCTTGTCGAACTTCATCCGAACTTCATGGTAGTTGAACTCGAATCTTGTTACTTAGTTCTTGGCCGATGTTGTGGGTTTCTCTGGATGATGGGCAACTTTGATCACATCTCCAATTCCAATTTCTAAATTGGCAACCAAACGCAAAATATGGATTTGTATATTCATCTTCCGTGTCAAACAAACGGACCATTGTCTTCCCAAACCGCAAAACCAAGTTTTCAAAAACTTGGTTATAAGATAACTTAGTTATGAGACAAATTCATCTTCCCCAACCAAATGGGGCCTAAGAAGTTTAGGGATACGTTGATAGAGAATTATATATTTATCCAGGATGTATTATAGAGATAAAGTAAACAATAACAATATATAATTTTTGTTGTGTGTTAAAAGAAAGTAATAATGTTTTCAGATTGTAGTGCAAATATCTGAATTCCATAATAAATATTCTATCTTAAATCTCAATGATGGATTAATCAATATATTAGGAGCTCAATGTAAATTGAGTGGAGATTAATGGAACGATAGGAAAATCATGACTACAACTAAGAGCCAAAGATTTAGGGGTATCCAATTCGCCAAAATCTATCAAGGACATAATCCTCGGCTCATCTCTTATGATGTCGCAAGAGCTCATTTAGAACCATTCAACTTCACCAATAGACCAATGGCCATTGACACTTCATGCATTAATGAAAAATATTTTAATGGGAGAAATTAAATTTGAAGAAATTAATGCATTGAAATGTATGACTTGTTTTTGAGTTATCTCTTGTTGTTTCTACCACGGTTTCCCCTCTTCCACACCAAGACACAAATATATTATTTGTTAATACTTATTAAATTATTAAATGATATTTATAAATTGAAAGCTAAGGCTAGTAAATTTGGAGGAGATGGCACCACTGGATGACCTATATCTTATAGGAAATAAAATATAGGAATGTTACAATGCAAACAAATGTCGATGATATTTGCTAGCATTTAATTTTTCTTTCTATTTCTTATTATGTAGATTATATGGGAAAAAAAAAATCTTAATAGGTTTTCGTCATAGTTGATTGTTAAATATCATGAGTTGAATTTTTATATGTTGCCTAATTCCTTTTTGTTTGTAGCTTTTTCCTATTATTTTAATATGCATGAGTTTGTTTGAAACCTATTTGGAATAAGTTTTCAATTCAAGTTTTAGAAAAAATACTTAGAGTGCTAATTAAACTTCTTAAAGATTTCAAGCTACAACATCTCAACGTCAATATGTGTCATTCTAAATTGACTTTATTTAAGTCATTAGTTGTGGCAAGAAGTGAATGTTGGAAAATTTCGATTTCACAAATGATTTCTTTGAGGGTGGAAATTAAAATGAGAGTTTGTTTATGATACAATTCCTTCAAATATTGAATTATTGTTTTTTTGAACACACTCCCACAATTTTGTTAATTAATTCATGGTAGTGTAGGTTTTACATTTTTTGTTTCAGGAAGTATGATAATTATTTAATCTCTCTTTCATTTCATTTATATTAAAATATACTAATCAAATATAATTATTGCAGTATGATGGAGTGGATATGCTACTTAAACTTTGAGTTTCTTTCATAATGAATATGTGTAAATTCAAGTTTTTGAGGGCTTATATCTTTAGTAGTTAAGAAGTACACGAGTTGGCACTCTCCCCTCACCAATGAAATGTGTAAGAGGGAAATGAAAAGTTCTTACATTAATCTTTTCTAAAAGATCATAGGTCCCTTAAGACAATCTTTTGTAAAGAAATGGTATTAAACCATTAAAATGCATATAAAGTTATTAGAATAACCAAAATTTTAGTTTCTAGACAAGTGAGGAAATGTATTGCGAAAATCCAAATGAAAATCCCAATGAAAATTCTAGAAAGACATATGACAAGAATGTTAGAAAGTAAAGTCCACAATATAACTAAGGGGGGAGGGGGTAGAATCAGTTGTATGATTAATCAAACTTAAACTTAACTTATCAAATCCAACTTCAATAACTAATAATGTGAGCAATGCCAAGATATAGAACATACAATGACACAATGATTTTTTAACTAGGGAAACCCTCGATCAGAGGGAAAACCCTAGTGGGGATGGTACCCACAAAATAATATACTAATAGAAAAGTTTCTTGTAAAAGGATATGACCCTGTTAGGAGCCAATTCAATACAATCAATATAGAGTCTGTTGGTCTGACTTTTTCTGCAGTAAAAAATTTTTCAGTTAAACCATAGAAAAGTCAGATGTTCTATGTCTATGTGAAGTATAAGGTTTTGGATAAACCATCTATAAGAAATATTCGCCATGTAAGCCCTATATTCATCTCTATTTATAAATGGTCAGGCGCGAAATTTTCAAATTTCAAAAGAAGCGAATATGCTTCCATATTCCTTTTCCTTTCTCCCGGGTTACCTTTCTTACTGTTTGTCCCAACCGTCAGATCCGATTAGATCTACCGCTGGCGTTATCTCGCTATTGAAAGTTGCATGCTCATTAAGTATAGTGAGATAGCGAGTGTCGAGTTTTTAAGCGGTGGGACCATGAAGTGAACGTGCGGCGATCGGAGATTTGCTATTTAATTGCTTTATTGTGCAGGTACACTTAGCAATTCGCCATAAAAAGGTGGAAAAGGACCCACTAGAATATCTGACATCAGAGCCGAAATGTTGATTTTTTCGGAAGTTCCGCCACCTCGCTATCGGAAAATTCAGGCACTTCACCGTTAGCGAAGTAGCAAGGCCACGTGAAAATCTTAAAATGATGACATTGCATCTTGCTTGTATCATAATTACACCAGGTGGCATGACCTGTCATGAATACTGTTGTCAGAATCAGTTTTAATTAACGGAAGTAATTACTGGGTACCCCCTTGCTTTTTTCGGCACGAAATCCTTTAAAGTGTCGAAGCTCGCTACCTCGCTATCGAAAAATTGAGGTGTTTCACCGTTAGCGAGTTAGCAAGGCCCCGTAAAATGGTAAAAGATCGGCAAGATCTATGATGACGTGTAGTGACAGGTGACTGATAAAATTTGACATGTGCTAGCTATGCAGAGATCCGATTCTCATTAATGCTTACCTGACTAAATGTACAAGAAATCTGGAACATCAGCTTAAAGTGAATCAACGGAGCTCGCTTTCTCGTTATGATGAGTTGCAAGGAAGATAATTACAGCGACATAGCGAGATGGGCCCACCGCCTTCTTTCTTAAGAAGCCCTGTAGCGTATCTTTCGATCATTTCTTGATCCGATCAACGGTTATCGCCGCCTCGTTATGGCAAGGTGCTAGTTCTTTATGCATAACGAAGTAGCGACATGCTGACACGTGTTCTCCGTCGTCAGTGGGTTTAAAGGTAAGCGCCATCAAAAGAAAGAATTATGTACGTGGCAGGCTCTCATTGGGTAATATAACTGACATGGCAAGTATAACTCCTAGTTGTTCTCTTTGTACCGCATGATCGTAGGATCTTTGAAGATCAACGGCGCAGTTTTAAATAAAAAATATAGTGCCACTCTCTGTATTAATTAGACAAGAAAGCTTCATCCGTGAGAAAAAACAGAGTATAATACAGAGAGATTGCATCAGTTTCATTTCACGCGAGAAAAGATTTGAAGCCATTCTTGTGCAGAAGCTGTTACTGAAAGAAAAGCGTGCCAAGGTTGATAAGAAATTGTCAAGTTATCTGTTCGCTGAAATTTTGCAGGAATTCAAAGGAGAATTGAGACAGAATTCAAGTAAGTAAAACTGCCATCATCTTTGTGAACTTTTAAGTTTTAAAGAGGATAGCCCAAGATGCCTCCTAAGAAGGGATTTACAGGAGCAGTAAACTACCTGGATAGAAATGTGCATGATGATTTGCTTGAGTTACTCCCTGAGTCCACTGTAGAAACGGTGCAAGTTAAGAGGCTAACCTCACTCAATCCTCGGCTTAGGGTAGCTGATGGATTGTATGATAAGGGTAATTGGGTCCGGGATGCTCAAACTGCTCAAACTGGTTTGAGTTTATTCAAGAAATGGTTTGCAGAGAGAAAGTTATATGCCCCTCATGCCAACATTTGGAATTTTGATCTTGGGAAGCTTGTTGTTCCCAGCGTGTTTATGGATTTTGACTTGCTTGAAGCCATAGCAAAAAACTATGACCAAGCCACTAAGGTAGTGAGGAGAGTAGATGGTGAGGCTTTAGTTACCATCAGTCCCGAGGAGATTAGGAAGGTATTCAGTCTGGGACCCCTCACCATGTATCATGTGCCCATTAATCTGATAGATTTAGAAAAAGAATATATATCCAAGAGGGATGTAGTTAGATAGGGTGCATTGAAAGCCCACATAGGCCGAATTGGAGGCCTCCCAACCATAACATCATCTTCTAAAGAGCCCTTCAAGAAATCATGTTTTAATGCCAGGGCAGTGGAGATATATAGGACCCTGTGTAGAGTCTTCGGAGAGGGCGAAGAAGATTTTATTCCGGTGAGCTTTATGTATATGATCACCCAAATCTCTTCTTTTGGTGTGGAAATAATTTTTGATTTTGCATCTTACTTGGCAAATGAGATCCATCATGGATTGGTGGGGATTGCACAGGGCAAGGTGGAAAAGGTTTGGGGTCAGTATTCCTTACTGATGCATATGTTTCTTTTTAAAGGGGCCACTTATTTTGGTAAAGAAATGGTTTTAAATAGAGAACAAGAAGGGGAAGCACTACCAGTCCAATTATGGAGTGCAGACATGACCTGGGAAGCAGAAAATGCTAGCTTCGTTAGATTTGATAGGCACTTTGCCTCCAAACTAAGGTGCCTCTTATTGAGTGACAATCCCAGAATCCCTAAGGCATTAATGCACCTTATCAGGCCTATGGACAAAACCCACAATCTAAAAGTTTCACATAATTGGGGAGATATTATCCCATATTCAGTCTCAACGGTCATCAGGGTCTATGGTTTCAAAGGAACACCCCATGTGTTACCCTATCAGGTACCCTTGAAGGTAGGGATAGCTGAATTTTTGTGGCAGTTGGGAGGAGTGGAGGAGGCCTTTTTGCACAAAAGGGAGACATGATCAATTTTTCCTACTTGTACTATAGCCCACCAATTTGTGATAACTAAAGAAGGGTGGGCCTTTCTCCATAAATTTTTGGATCAATACAAAATGGCAGTGTCTCACTCTCGTTTTTGTGATACAGAAGGTTTCTTTAACTCTGCCCTTAGATTGAGAATCAAGCTGCGTCCAGTTCAGCATGAATTCTATTTTCCAGAAGATGTAATAAGAAATGAATATTCTCTCCATGAGCAAGAAATAAAGAAAGAAAAATGGAGAGTCTATTCAAAAGTTTTGGAATTCATTAATTGTTTTGATAAAAATTTCAGTCCTCTTAGTAATGCTGCAAACAATGCAGACAAAGTACATAAACTCATGAGTAATTTCTCTGAGATAATGGAGGTAATGAATGAGAAGAAACAACATTTTATTAATTCTTTTCCAGATAAAGCCAGAGAAATTATGAGAAAATTGGGTTTCACTCCCAACATTGGAGTAGGTCCACTGGTGGTACGGAAGAAAACAGGGTATACTATTGTCCGACAGCAGGTGCCCGTTGTGCATAAAGAAAAATAGATTGTTGGATCTTCCAGCACTATCCTAGAAGAAAGACCCCCTGAACCTTCCCCCAAAAGAAGAAGAATAATAAGGGAGGAAGAATCCCCTGATGAAAGTGGCTCACCTTCTCAAACCCCAATAAGAGTTGAGGAAGAACAACTCACCAGTGAGCAATTTGAACAAATGGGGTCACAAGGAGAAATTTTTGTTACACAAGCAGAGATTGATGAAGGGAACCCTCAGGAAACCCCTGTACCAAGTTTTGAATTAACTACAGCAGATTTCAGAGGAAGGGAATTGGACCCTGTTTTGGAACAAGCCAGTCAGCATTTTTTGTCTGATAACAATTTTGTAAGATCTAGGGCTTTCCATCAGTTTGCGTGGAGAGTAAACATGCACATTTTTGAGCAAAGGTGCAATAATATGAGAGCAGAACATCCAGAAATGGATGAGACCTCCATTCAAAATCTAATAAAGGAACAAATGGTTCAAGAGTTCCAAAATATAACCCCTGATGAGGGAAGACAGATGGTAAAAAATGCTAATGTTTTATTATTGCCCAATTGGGACATTGCTGACGCATTAGTTTTTAATTCTGTTTCAAATAATTTAGGACTCCAGGATCCGAATAAAGAGGAATTCTTGGGTACAGCATTCAGCAATGATCAAGCTGCCCTTGTTATGTGGTCCCTGAGAAGAGGATCCAGAGTTACTTCATCACAGCCTGATGACTCAGGATGACAGGGAGTATCATTGTAAGAAGAGTTGCTGACACTTCAAATGTACAGGCAGCCCACATGAATGTGGATTATTCTAAATTTTCCCTGGCTACTGCGGAAAGAGAAGAGAGGGAAATGATGGATATGCATAATAAATATGAAGTAGTAGTGGAAGCCTATAATCAAGAGGTGAAGAGGAGAATTGAGTTAGAAAACAGGATATCTCAATTGGAAAAGGTACTTGGAAAGAGAAAAGTGGGAGAATCCAGTACATTGAGAATTGCATATCCCCCACAGTCATCTGTGGGATTAACCCCTATTATTGAGATACCTGACACCCCTGAAAGACCCCAATTCTATACTGCAGAGGAGTTTGAAGCAGAAAAAACCAAATTACATGAGTGGCAGATAGAATTTAGAAATCAGCAGGAAGAGAAATGGAAGCAAGGTGTGACATACTTGAGGGATAAAATACAATGGTCATATTTTTATGACCAGCTGACCAGGATTGTAACCCTCATAGATGAGTTAAATAAAGGAAAGAATGGACTAGACTCTCTTGCACAGAAGTGGAGACAGAGGAATAATGATGTTACAATTGTTTGTATCTCTGCAGTTCAAATGCCTTATCATCAGGTTGAAAGAATTTTTGATTTATTAAATCAATTAGATAATTTTGAAAATAAAAGAGATTCTTTACAGAGGAAATTGACACTCTGTTTTTCAAGATATCTTGCTAAAAAATTCACCCTATTTCCTTGTGCCTTAGAAACTGTTGATACAGTAAAGGAAAAGGACAAATGGAAAAAGGAAATGGATGAATTATTTGATAACAGAATAACAAACATCATCAGTGAGACTGGCTGTTGGTTTTGGGCAAAGACAAATGAAGAGCTGGTAAAAATACAACTGTATTATGCTGATATAAGAAAAGAATTCGATGAATTAGAAGAAAATGCCAATTCTTTAATAAAGATACAAAGAGAAACCCTAAGTTTTGATTGGCCAGATGATGATACTTTCAACAGATGGAAAGATCAGTTTAGTGAACAGATGTCAGGAGAAGATGACGAGGAAGATGTAAGAGTAATAGTTACTCTTGTAGTCAGCAATGATGACATAGAAAATCCCCAGGTTAAAGTGATTTTGCATGTAACAGAAGATGATACATCACTTGCAGACTTTATGGATATGTACTCTGAAGATGAGGAATGATTGCGAGAACAGATCATAACAACCAAGAAGCATAACAGAAGGGGACCCGCCAAGAAGTGCTGTTGTAATCAACCTTTCTGTTATTCTTGTTTCTTGTTTTTCAAAAGAAGGACACCTGTCACCTACTGTAGCCTGAAGCTTGTTGCATCTCACATTATTTAAGTGAGATCCCAAGGCTAAAGATGGGTCCGAATTTGGTTTTCACTAAGTGTTGTGCTTAGTTCTTTTTTGGTCCAAACATTTTTGGAAAGAAATTTATAGTATGCTTTTTCTGTCAAAATTTTTTGAGATATGGATGAATGTAGAAAGAACTGTGCTTCTTCTCTGAAGGTTTTTCTGGGTCTTTTGTAAAGGATATATCATTTTCAAAGGAAATGAATACAAGTTATGAACTGTCCCCATATTTGTTCTTCTCTGAATTTTGTCTCCTTTTTAGTACTGAGCTACCTTGATGTTGTGTGAGTAAAAGCTTATGCAATTGATTGCAATTTAGTAAGACTGTACATCCATTTGTTATTGCTGTTAATTCAATGGATTAAGTAAAGGCTTTGATGAATGTGATGAGGTTGCTCGGGTGTTAATAAGGATTTTTGAATGATAAATTCTGGTAAGAATTGCTGATGAAAATTCGTTGCAAGGCAACAAATTAGATCTAAGAATTTACTTGACTCTGAATTCCCAATGGATTAGGCACTGATCGAAAGTATTTCAGCCAAAAGAGAAGTATATTATAACTAGCTTTTTCAAAATACACCATAAAATCAATTTTCATTTATCTTTCCTGTAAGATTTTCAAAGTTGGCCAGCACTTGCCTGCCTAGATTGTTTTAGCTTCATTTAGCCATTGTTGTTGGAAACATCTGCAGAGCTATAGAAGATTTCTTGGCCATATCTGTTCAAGGGATGTGTTTATCAGTTATTTAATTATATGTTTAAGGATTTAGAGATGAGAATCAAAATGAAACTAAGGATAATTCTCATACAATTATTCCATCTTTGAACCATCCCCGGGTGCACCCACCCTGGTTTTACAGAGCCAAAAGAGTAGAAAACCGTCTAAGGTTTTATTGAAGTTGGGTCCTAATACTTTGCATATGCAAGTGATAATGAGAATTGGCTATTCTTTAGGTTGTGTATGTACTGATATCTAGGTACTAAGCCTTTTGTCGCCTAGTAGTTTTAGTACTGTTAACATCAAAATAAAACACCAACAAAAATGGCGACTCTGCTGGGGATTCATTAGTGTCGAAACTTGAGAATCTAAAGAAGATACAAACCCAAGTACCATTGCTACACACTGACACATCCAGCTTATCCGAGTGTCTTATCTAACAAGCAAGAGTTGCAGTCTTACAACATCAGTGATTGATCTCTTTGTGCCGTATTTTTGTTCCCGCTCGTGTATTGTTTTCTTTCTGTCAGTAAGGAGTGTTATTATATTTTCCCGAAAAAGGGTGGCGACTCAGTCAAGGTTTTGAAGCTAGTGCTTATTGTAACAAAAGGAGAATATGGCTGACAAGAGAAAAAACACAAGGGCTTACATGAGAGCCAATCCCGATGTATCAATGTATACTGATTTACCCCAAGGTGGTAGGAAGAACCAAAATAAGAAAAGAATAGATCCAAATCCTACTTGGAAGCCTAGAGGTAATGCCTCTGTAAATTCCCATTATCAACTGATAACAGCAAGAGAATCATCTTCGCTTAGTTCTGAATCCGAAAATACAAGACTTTTAGGAGGTATTTTCAGTACCCCATTACCAGATCAGAGAGTTTTTCAAGATAAAGACGTATCTACTATGGGAATTGCTTCACCCAGACCAGGGCCTGTAGCAGATATAAATTGTAGGCTAGGATTCAGGAGTTCATCTGATAACCTTTTTAATCCCAGAGGAGCCCCATATATGGAACCGAACCTTATAGATCTAGATGATCCTGCTGATTCCGAGGCAACCTCTGCTGATTCTAAAGAAGTGCAATCTGAAATAGGATTTTTGAAGAAATGGATTGCTGAGGAAGAAGCTAAGCGCATCCATCTTGAAAAGGAAAGGGAGCGAGCCACTTTGGATGCAATAATAGAAAGAGATCCTCTGCTAAGAAGGATGGCTGCTTTGAAAGAGCAAAATAAAAAATTAGAAGAGAATATCCCCACTCTCCATCAGGACGTCTTTGGAAATATTGATAATCTAAGAGCTAAAGTTCAACAACAAGAAAAACTCCTAAATCAAAGACAAGAACCAATTATTGCTCAAGTTCAAGCTTATAAACCCATTCAAGTTAATCCAATAGAGCCCACTGGAACAGTTCCAGATAAAGGGAAATGCAAGGCTGTAGGAATCCAAATAAATGAGCCTCAAGCCATACCGAGTAAACCTATACAACCCTCCATATCAAAATTAGATCTAGAACTAGAGAAGGCTCGAAAGGAGAAGGAAGACCTTGCAAAAGAACTTGAGAAGGTTGAAAATGAAGCTCAGGCCGCAGAGACCAGAAGGAAAATCCAATTCATAAAGTCTAATTCTGCATTAAATTCATGGCCTAGTTTGTCTATCCCACCTACAAATCCTGCACCAGTTAATGCTCCCATAATCCCGACTCAGAAAGCACCCCAATCTGCTCCTACCTCATCTTCCAATATTGGCACTCAAGTCCCATTTGTCCCACCACAGCTATCCCAAGCTGATCTTCTAACTCAAGCTAATGCAGCTAGTACCTCTAACGCTCCCGGTTTCCAGAAGAAACCTATATACCTTGAAAAATATAGACAAATATCATTTGCCGGTATTCCTGGTGCCCCCCATCCCATATCTTTTGATTTAAGGGATAAAGTGGTGAAGTTTTCTGGAAATAATGCTGTCACTGGTGAAGAACATTTGAGAATTTTCATTGACATGCTCAATGATTATGAAGTTGAACATGAGGACATGGTGATGAAATTATTTGTGCATTCACTCACAGAGGATGCAAGGGATTGGTTCAGGAGGTTGCCTGATGATAGTATTACTTCATGGAGTGATTTGGAGAAATTGTTCAAGGAACAATATGGGGACAATACCAATGCAGGATTCATGTTGAATGAGTTCAACAATATCAAGAAGAATCCAAATGAATCCACATTTGATTTCAATGTGAGATTTCAGAAAGGGATGTACAAACTATTTCAGTTTATGCGGTTAAATGAAGACGTCTGTCTTACAACCTATTTCAATGCCTTTGATAGCAAAATGGCCTACCAACTGAGAGATAAGGATCCTAAAACTCTGAGAGATGCCTATAGAGTTGCAGTGAATATAGAAAATAATAGAAAGGCCTCCGGAAAATTAGGGAGGAGGGATGATCCTAAGCTTTTCAACCCTAAGAATAATAATAAAAGGGAAGGTGACAAAACTCCCATAGGAAAAAGGCCTGAAGAACCTACTATAGGCCATGTTTTAGAAATGCTTAAGAAAATGAATCCCACTAATTTCAATAAGACAAATGTTACTGAGAGAGCCCCTATAAATAACGACAATTTCAATAGACAGCCTAGGATGCAGAATTACCCTTACACCACCCAATGGAAAGATGGTAAACCAGTTCCTAACCAGATCCAAAATATGAAAGATAAGGGTACCCCAGACCCCCTGCAAAGGAACACTGTAAATATGAATGATGATGTACCTTGGTGCATTATATGCCAATCACCTCATTCTGCTGATTATTGTGTTGTTGCCCAGTCGTTCGCCCAAGCTCAAGGAGTGCAAGCAGAAGAAGAAACAGAAGAAAAAAACCATGATGATATAAGCTGCAATATGGCGAATACATCTGATGATTTGATAGATTCTGATTTAGAAGAACCTGAGAATGATGTTACCAGCCAGAGAATTGCTTACCAGTTACATCATCAGCAAATATTTTCAGATGATGAAAAGAATGATACAGATAAGGTATGCAATACATTTTCTGAAGTAGGTTTAACAAACCTAAGAATCCCCTCCAAGGAGGAAATTGATCGAATTACAGCCGAAATGATTTCACAAGTCCACAGTAATTACAATTTGAGAAATAGAGCAATAAATAATGAGGCAGGAAGGCCATCTAGTATGTTCATCAAAGACACCACTCATAAGACAGATGATCAACACAAGAAAGTCAGTATGGATGCGTCTAAGATCAAGGAGAACAAGGGTCAGAAATGGGAACCAAAAAAGAAGGTTCAATTTCAGAAAGTTGAAGCAACAAAGACTGTAGTGCAACCAGAGAAATCAGAACCGGATGTTGTCAAGCTAAAAGTGATGCCCACTACTCAAAAGACTCCGATCCCAGGTACTATTGTAAAACCTACTGTGGTTGAACCTGTTGATATGATTGCCATGTTATCTCAAATTACTGTGAAAGTACCCTTGTCTGAGCTCTTTAGAATAGAAGAGCATAAAAATAAGGCTTTGTCATGGTTGGGTGGAATAGCAAACAACAATAGTATTGATAATCAAGCTGTAGCCCAACAGACCCCATTAATAATAGAGGACAATGGTATTATATCCCAGATTCCTCAGATGTT
Source organism: Cupressus sempervirens (assembly GCA_028749045.1). Classification (NCBI taxonomy): domain Eukaryota; kingdom Viridiplantae; phylum Streptophyta; class Pinopsida; order Cupressales; family Cupressaceae; genus Cupressus; species Cupressus sempervirens. The sequence goes on from CM053788.1 coordinate 644,488,505, forward strand.
CTTAGATGATTCATCAGTTGCGTTCATACAAGATATTGATCCTTTTTTCCTTAGTTTAATCATAAAAGGGAAAACCTTGAAAAATTGTATGATAGATTCTGGAGCTTCCAACACTATAATGCCTTTTAAAGTAATGGAAGCCCTAGGATTGAAGGTGGATACTAAGCAAGGTAGATGCCGAGGGATGGATGCTAGAGAGGTCCCAGTAATAGGTACTATAAATGCCTTACCATTCAAACTGGCTGCATTTCCTGAGGTGGAATTAACCATGTCTGTCCTTGTAGTGGATATACCCCCACATTACGGAATGCTACTTTCCAGAAAATGGAGTGCCGCCATGGGGGGAAGCCTACAATGTGACCTTACTTATGCCACTTTCCATATAGGGGACAAAGCTGTCAGGGTAAATAGGGAACCAAGGGTTAACCACATCTTAGGTGAAGAAATTGACAAAGATACCACCTGTTTCTTGGACACGGGGATTAATGCTTTCAGGGCTGAATTAATTATTCAGGAAGTGGAAAACTTACCTGATATCATTGAAAATGAGGTTGAACGTTGCATGAATTCACCAAAACTGTGGACAATGTTCTTTGATGGGGCTAGTTCTAAAGAGGGTGTAGGGGCAGGTGTAGTCTTTGTATCCCCTGAAAATAACACCTTCAGGTATTCATTCACCTTGAAGTTTGCTTGCACAAATAACATTGCTGAATATGAAGCATTGCTGCTAGGTCTCAAAGTGGCCACACATCACAAAATTAAGAAATTGTGTGTCATAGGGGATTCTGAGTTGATCATCTCTCAGATTAAAGGAACATACTCCTCAAAAAATAGGAGATTAAAACAATATAGAAACGCGGTCTGGGATCAAATAGAATTCTTTGATGCATTTGGGATCTCATGGAGAGATAGAACCTAGAATAAAATGGCTGATCTTCTGGCCAATGTAGCTATCAAACCAAAAGAAATATCATTTGCAGGAATCTCCCAGATTGAGATTCAAAATAGACCTTCTATACCTGACAACATTGACAATTGGCAGGTGTTTGAAGATGACAAAGATATCACTAATTTTTTGCTAAATGAAGACAAATACCATGGGCAGGAGATGGACTGCAATGGACTAATTGAAACCATAAATGGGAAGGAAACCATTTTTGGTCAAGAAATCATGCAATTAAAAACAAATAAGATGCCTAAGGGGTTGGTAGTCTTGGAGAACATTTTTGATAACCAAGACAGAGTAAGATCGGAAATAAAGGACCCCAAACCGCAGGAGCTAGAAGAAGTGAATTTGGGAACGAATGAAATTCCTAAAAAGGTTTACATCGGCCAAGATCTACCAGTTCAAATCAGAAAAGCATTGATTGACCTACTTAGAAAGTACAGGCATGTTTTTGCTTGGTCATACGATGACCTTAAAGCTTATAGGGAGGACCTTTTCCAGCATGTCATACCTTTAAAAGAAAATGTAAAACCCTTTAGGCAAAAGCAGAGGCCAATCAATCCCACCCTTGCCCCAAAAATGCAGGAAGAACTGACAAAACTGAGAGATGGTGGAATAATCAAACCAATTAGGCATTCCACTTGGGTTTCAAACCTTGTTCCTGTAAGAAAAAAGAATGGAGATATTAGGCTTTGTGTGGATTTTAGGAATCTAAACATTGCATCTCTAAAAGATAATTATGGCTTACCTAATATGGAAGCCATGTTGCAACAAGTGACCGGCTCTGAATTAATGTCAATGATGGATGGCTTTTCTGGATATAATCAAGTTCTGGTAAAAGAAAGTGAACAGTTCAAAACAGCCTTCACAACCCCTTGGGGAACGTATGTGTATGTGAGGATGCCTTTTGGCTTGATTAATGCAGGAGCTACTTTCCAAAGAGCCATGGATGTAGCATTTCATGAATATATTGACAAATTTATGGTTGTGTACCAGGATGATCTTACAGCGTATTCTAATAAGGCTGAAGATCACTGCAAACACTTGAACAAAATTTTTATAAAAGCCCTGGAATATGGGGTATCCCTAAACCCAAAGAAATGCTCGTTTGGGGTCACAGAAGGAAAGTTATTAGGACACATTGTGTCCAAGGATGGGGTAAAAATAGACCCAGAAAGGGTAATAGCTATTGATAAAGTCCCTAAACCTAAAAACGTGAAAGGTATACAGTCCTTTTTTGGCCAGGTTAATTTTCTGAGGAGGTTTGTTACCAACTTCGCCGAAATCAGTAGACCCATTTTGAAAATGCTCAAGAAAGGAGCTGTTATAGATTGGAATGGTGAACCTTCACAGGCATTTCAGGATATAAAGACTGCGATAAAAAATGCTCCAGTGTTGAAGACCCCAGATTATACAAAACCCATGCATATCTTTTCTTTTGCATCATTCCATACTGTGGCTGCAGTTTTATTACAGAAAAACCAAGAAGGGTATGAACAGCCTATTGCCTTTTTTAGCAAATCCCTGCAGCATGCTGAACTGAAGTATGAAATAAATGAAAAACAAGCATATGCTTTGGTAAAGGCTGTAAAAGCATTCAGAAGTTATTTGGTAGGTGCTACTATTATTGCCTTTGTACCTAGTGTTGCAGTTAAAGATATTTTCTCTCAGCAGGAAGTATCAGGAAGGAGATGCAGATGGATCAATAGAATCCAAGAATTTAACATTGATATGCAGATAACTAAGTTAGTCAGAGGTCAAGGTTTGGCCAAACTTATGGCCGAAACTAACCTGGAAGCTATTCAGATAAACCTAGTAAATGATGATTTCAGAACTGATTTATGCGACATGGACCAGTGTGACTGGTACATTAATGTTATACATTATTTGCAACACATGGAAGTTCCTCCCCATCTGCCTGATAATGAAAAAAGGAATATTAAATTGCAAGCCATCAGGTATGTAATTGTTCAAAATAACTTATGGTGGAGAAACTTTGAAGGAGTTCTGTTGAAATGTGTTGACAGAGAAAGGGCAAAAGAGATTTTGAAAGAAATGCATGCTGGAGTATGTGGAGGACATTACATGGCCAAAACTACTGCGCATAAGATAATGAGAGCTGGTTTCTGGTGGCCCACTTTGTTCAAAAATGCTCAAATTATGGTTAAAAAATGTGATCCTTGTCAGAGATTTGCTGGGAAGCTAAAATTCTCAGGAAATACTCCACTGAAGCCAGTTGAAACTAAAGCACCTTTTCAACAATGGGGTCTGGACTTCATAGGAGAAATTTTTCCCAAGTCCAGTACTGGCTATTCCTGGATTCTGGTTGCTACTGACTACTTTACAAAATGGGTAGAGGCTATCCCTACCAGAAATGCAACGAGTAAAGTAGTAAATAATTTCTTATTGAATAATATCATTTCCAGATTTGGATGTCCACAGAAAGTTGTCACAGATAATGCTATGTGTTTTAGGTCTGAGGAATTCATAAATTTTTGTGATAAATATGGAATGACAAGAACAACGTCTGCCCCATATCATCCACAAGGGAATGGACAAGCTGAGTCCACAAATAAAAGCTTGTTGAAAATCATTAAGAGAACCTTGGACGATAATAAAAGGGCATGGGATTCCAAGTTACAGTTGGCAATATGGGCTGACAGAGTAACTGTAAAGAAGGCAATTGGGGTGGCTCCATTTGATTTAGTGTATGGAATTCAAGCTAGAATGCCCCAGAACAATTTGATGGGATTATACAATTACATCCAGTCATATGATGAAGATACTACTGATGAAATGAAAGAAAGAATGAATGAACTGGTAGGATTGACCGAAGCCAGAAGAGAAGCATCTCTGAGAAATCAAAAATTGCAGTTACAAGTCAAAACACTCTATGATAAAAGAACTGTAAACAAGAAATTTGAAAATGGAGACCTAGTCTTAATGTGGAATGCCAGAATTGAAGATAAAGGAAAACATGGCAAATTTGACCCCATTTGGTTAGGCCCATATCTCATTGAGAATACTTGGGGTGAAGATTCCTACATAATCAAAGATGTATTTGATAATATTCTTGAATTGCCAGTTCATGGACAGTTCTTGAAGAGGTATTTTTCTTGAAAAAATACTTATTTTCTTCCATGAACATTAGTTTTAGGTTTTCCTGGCGTCCTGTTTTCTGTAAATCCTTGTGCAGTCTGAGTTTTTGTTTTTGTGTGTTGCTCAGTGCTCTCTGAAGAAGTTGTCATTTCCCAGATGTGTGGTCTGCTCTCCCATAGATTCTGAATCCTTGCATAGACTCAAGTAGTCTATCATCCCCAGACAGAGCCACTGTTGGTCTGACTTTTTCTGCAGTAAAAAATTTTTCAGTTAAACCATAGAAAAGTCAGATGTTCTATGTCTATGTGAAGTATAAGGTTTTGGATAAACCATCTATAAGAAATATTCACCATGTAAGCCCTATATTCATCTCTATTTATAAATGGTCGGGCGCAAAATTTTCAAATTTCAAAAGAAGCGAATATGCTTCCATATTCCTTTTCCTTTCTCCCGGGTTACCTTTCTTACTGTTTGTCCCAACCGTCAGATCCGATTAGATCTACCGCTGGCGTTATCTCGCTATTGAAAGTTGCATGCTCATTAAGTATAGCGAGATAGCGAGTGTCGAGTTTTTAAGCAGTGGGACCATGAAGTGAACGTGCGGTGATCGAAGATTTGCTATTTAATTTCTTTATTGTGCAGGTACACTTAGCAATTCGCCATAAAAAGGTGGAAAAGGACCCACTAGAATATCTGACATTAGAGCCGAAATGTTGATTTTTCCGGAAGTTCCGCCACCTCGCTATCGGAAAATTCAGGCACTTCACCGTTAGCGAAGTAGCGAGGCCACGTGAAAATCTTAAAATGATGACATTGCATCTTGCTTGTATCATAATTACACCAGGTGGCATGACCTGTCATGAATACTGTTGTCAGAATCAGTTTTAATTAACGGAAGTAATTACTGGGTACCCCCTTGCTTTTTTCGGCACGAAATCCTTTAAAGTGTCGAAGCTCGCTACCTCGCTATCGGAAAATTGAGGTGTTTCACCGTTAGTGAGTTAGCGAGGCCCCGTAAAATGGTAAAAGATTGGCAAGATCTATGATGACGTGTAGTGACAGGTGACTGATAAAATTTGACATGTGCTAGCTATGCAGAGATCCGATTCTCATTAATGCTTACCTGACTAAATGTACAAGAAATCTGGAACATCAGCTTAAAGTGAATCAACGGAGCTCGCTTTCTCATTATGATGAGTTGCAAGGAAGATAATTACAGCGACATAGCGAGATGGGCCCACCACCTTCTTTCTTAAGAAGCCCTGTAGCGTATCTTTCGATCATTTCTTGATCCGATCAACGGTTATCGCCGCCTCGTTATGGCAAGGTGCTAGTTCTTTATGCATAATGAAGTAGCGACATGCTAACACGTGTTCTCCGTCGTCAGTGGGTTTAAAGGTAAGCGCCATCAAAAGAAAGAATTATGTACGTGGCAGGCTCTCATTGGGTAATATAACTGACATGGCAAGTATAACTCCTAGTTGTTCTCTTTGTACCGCATGATCGTAGGATCTTTGAAGATCAACGGCGCAGTTTTAAATAAAAAATATAGTGCCACTCTCTGTATTAATTAGACAAGAAAGCTTCATCCGTGAGAAAAAACAGAGTATAATACAGAGAGATTGCATCAGTTTCATTTCACGCGAGAAAAGATTTGAAGCCATTCTTGTGCAGAAGCTGTTACTGAAAGAAAAGCGTGCCAAGGTTGATAAGAAATTGTCAAGTTATCTGTTCGCTGAAATTTTGCAGGAATTCAAAGGAGAATTGAGACAGAATTCAAGTAAGTAAAACTGCCATCATCTTTGTGAACTTTTAAGTTTTAAAGAGGATAGCCCAAGATGCCTCCTAAGAAGGGATTTACAGGAGCAGTAAACTACCTGGATAGAAATGTGCATGATGATTTGCTTGAGTTACTCCCTGAGTCCACTGTAGAAACGGTGCAAGTTAAGAGGTTAACCTCACTCAATCCTCGGCTTAGGGTAGCTGATGGATTGTATGATAAGGGTAATTGGGTCCGGGATGCTCAAACTGCTCAAACTGGTTTGAGTTTATTCAAGAAATGGTTTGCAGAGAGAAAGTTATATGCCCCTCATGCCAACATTTGGAATTTTGATCTTGGGAAGCTTGTTGTTCCCAGCGTGTTTATGGATTTTGACTTGCTTGAAGCCATAGCAAAAAACTATGACCAAGCCACTAAGGTAGTGAGGAGAGTAGATGGTGAGGCTTTAGTTACCATCAGTCCCGAGGAGATTAGGAAGGTATTCAGTCTGGGACCCCTCACCATGTATCATGTGCCCATTAATCTGATAGATTTAGAAAAAGAATATATATCCAAGAGGGATGTAGTTAGACAGGGTGCATTGAAAGCCCACATAGGCCGAATTGGAGGCCTCCCAACCATAACATCATCTTCTAAAGAGCCCTTCAAGAAATCATGTTTTAATGCCAAGGCAGTGGAGATATATAGGACCCTATGCAGAGTCTTCGGAGAGGGCGAAGAAGATTTTATTCCGGTGAGCTTTATGTATATGATCACCCAAATCTCTTCTTTTGGTGTGGAAATAATTTTTGATTTTGCATCTTACTTGGCAAATGAGATCCATCATGGATTGGTGGGGATTGCACAGGGCAAGGTGGAAAAGGTTTGGGGTCAGTATTCCTTACTGATGCATATGTTTCTTTTTAAAGGGGCCACTTATTTTGGTAAAGAAATGGTTTTAAATAGAGAACAAGAAGGGGAAGCACTACCAGTCCAATTATGGAGTGCAGACATGACCTGGGAAGCAGAAAATGCTAGCTTCGTTAGATTTGATAGGCACTTTGCCTCCAAACTAAGGTGCCTCTTATTGAGTGACAATCCCAGAATCCCTAAGGCATTAATGCACCTTATCAGGCCTATGGACAAAACCCACAATCTAAAAGTTTCACATAATTGGGGAGATATTATCCCATATTCAGTCTCAACAGTCATCAGGGTCTATGGTTTCAAAGGAACACCCCATGTGTTACCCTATCAGGTACCCTTGAAGGTAGGGATAGCTGAATTTTTGTGGCAGTTGGGAGGAGTGGAGGAGGCCTTTTTGCACAAAAGGGGGACAGGATCAATTTTTCCTACTTGTACTATAGCCCACCAATTTGTGATAACTAAAGAAGGGTGGGCCTTTCTCCATAAATTTTTGGATCAATACAAAATGGCAGTGTCTCACTCTCGTTTTTGTGATACAGAAGGTTTCTTTAACTCTGCCCTTAGATTGAGAATCAAGCTGCGTCCAGTTCAGCATGAATTCTATTTTCCAAAAGATGTAATAAGAAATGAATATTCTCTCCATGAGCAAGAAATAAAGAAAGAAAAATGGAGAGTCTATTCAAAAGTTTTGGAATTCATTAATTGTTTTGATAAAAATTTCAGTCCTCTTAGTAATGCTGCAAACAATGCAGACAAAGTACATAAACTCATGAGTAATTTCTCTGAGATAATGGAGGTAATGAATGAGAAGAAACAACATTTTATTAATTCTTTTCCAGATAAAGCCAGAGAAATTATGAGATAAAGCTACACTTCAACAACCTTCACAAAATAATCTCCAATATCTTCTATCACAAATATATAACATCACAAACATGTCAACCATGATGTAAGCTACCTTAACCTCATTCCATCTTAGTTATCAGATACAATTGAAATACCATTAAATTGTTTCCTGCACACTGGTTTGCAACCAATCATCACTAAATCAACTACAACTCATCCAAACATTTATATTAGAATTTGCAAACATAGATCTAGCATATGAACACATTCATGAACATTAATCTAAGCCCACATAGCTTAACTCTCCATGCCTAAACCTTGCTTATCAAATCTGCCTCTGCAATGTACAAATTTTTTATCTGTCACATACCAAAACACATGTATGTTGACATAATGAGAAATAAGTCATGAATGAAATACATACACATCTAATCCAAGTGCCAATGTAACGCCCTGCTTGGGAACCCAAGAGAAATAAGCCTAATATTTTACAAAGTTTACAGGACTATTTTTTTTCTTTCTAAAGTTTATACAACATCAAAGTAATAATGCGAAAGCAATATACACAAACACAACATTTACACATGCAATTACAATATAGATTTCATTCCTCAAGGGTTCCTTCACATTGAGTCACATTTAAGAAGTTTATATTAATTAGTTTAAGTTTCAAGTACAATGTCTCATGATCATAAAGAAATAATAGATACATAATCTCAAAAGGAAATGCATAAGTACAACTAATACAATGAAAGTACATCCAATAGATAACATCCACTGCACATGTCATAGGGTATGCAAGAATAGATACAAGTATATCAAAATACAAGATACATGATAACATATAATTATATCAACTGAATAGAAGTCTCCAAGATAGGGATAAGAATGATAAAAGTATAACTGCATCATCGAACTTCCAACATCTATAAATATGAGGGGGGCCCAAATGGTAAGAAGTCATTACCTCTTGGCCGTGTGGTTACCTAGTCAGGCTTCCACTCCCACTGTGCAGGGAAGATAATGAAGCATACAACTAATCAAACCATAAAACATTCCTAGGCAATGAATCCTAATAGCCAAATCTACCTCAAGGGTAACACAAACTACTCAAGAAGAAAAGATAACCAAAGTTGAAAGAACATTCATCCAATACCAACACCACATACCAAGTTAACATACATATAGAAAGTATAAATATCGAGTACCAAAATCATGAGAAAAATTCCATAAAAGATATGCACCTCAAATCAAAAGACACATGTCAAAAGCACAATCACCATGAATCACCAATCATCATCAATGAAAGTAAACACCAACAATAAATACATCCAACAATAAGAAAAACAACAATAATTGCACCACTAGAGGCAAATACAAAATCTATAGAGGAGACTTAGGCTACATATTAGGGAGTGTCATCACATGGTCAAACTACTTGAGTTACCCTAGACTAGTATCTCACTAGACCTCAGACCCTCAAGCATTGAGTTACCCTAGACTGGTCACTTTGGACCCCAGACCCTCAATGTGACACATGTGGAACCAGAATACCCTCTCATGAAGACGACGAAAATGTTAGAAATAGCAATTATTGAGAGGGGGGGGGGGGGTTGAATCAGTAATCTACAAACTTTAGTTGCTAATTGGATATTATTTGTTACTTTAAACCATACATAACAAAGTAATACAGTAATGTTGAATAATAACAATAACCATGCACAAAGATAACACATAACACCATATTGTGTTAACTAGGGAAACCCTAGCCAAGGGAAAACCTGGGTGGGGATGATACCCACTAGATAATATATTGATATATAAGTTCCTTGTTAGAAGATGGACCTTGTTAGGAGTCAATGAGAAAATTTAGTATAGAGATTCCCTATTAGGAGACTTTGAATCCCTGTTAGGAGATTCCAACCCTATTAGGAGTTGTAGTACAGTAGATGCAAGATGAGCCCACTGCCCAAACATGCACTTCCAATTACAAGAAGAGCTCACTACCCAAACTAGTAATCAGACTTCTGGAATATAGATTCTTTCTCAGTTTGATCTTAGATCACCAAATAGCTTCACACACTTCACATATATCACTTTCACAAAAGTTCACATACAATTGCTCAACACAACTTCTCCAAGATAGCACACTTGAATTCACAAGATGTCCTTTGCATAAATACCATGCCTTTACACAAATTGCTACTAGGTTAGTTAAGACCATAATATACTTTTCCAACTTAGAGTAAACATCTAGGATGTCAGCTCTAATTGGTCAAGTAATTAATTTGTAAACAAAATAAATCCCTTGCTTTAATTCCGATGTCCTATTTCATTGGTAAAACACGAATGTCTCTTTTTTGTACAGTTTGTATTGACTTTTGAGGTTATACATATCATCATCAACATGTATACAATCTTCATCTAACTTTTCTAGTCATAATATGAGGCCAACAACAAGTTACATACAAAACAATACACTGTTGTATACCAAATTCATGCTTAGACAATTTTCTAAGTACCAAAAGCTAAGTATGTTTATTTTTGAGGTTTATTGTAAGCATGTACATCATGTGTTGCCATAAATGACAACAATTACATATCTTCATTAGCCAATTCTCAACAATCTCCCCCTTTTGCATTGATGGCAACAAAATAGGGAAAATTAGCTAAGTATCAAAAACTTAAAATAGATCACACATTAACATTACATCTAATACAACTTGTCCATCTTACATATGCTCCCCCTTACAATATGATTTCATACTTTACAATTTTATCTTCTCTTTGACCTAATTTACAATTTTCTTATGTACTTTCCCCCCTTTGACATCAATGACAGAGGTTAAAATTTCAAAAATTGTCCAAAAATTGTCCATTTGCTATCAAATTTTTTGTAAACATCTACCTTAAATTGATAGCATCTTCATGTAGTCATCAAAACTTGCCTTAAGATTGCTCATACCTTTTTTCCATGTATCCTTGGCTAATTCAGCAGAGGTGAGAATTGCACATAAGGTATATGATGCAATCTCAACTGCATTAAGGTCAGAGCATAAAAAGTTAGAATAAGTGTCCTTGGCCTTGACACATTTCTCCAACTGTTTCTCAACAATCAATATTTTAAAATCAATAGATTCTCTAAAATTTGATACTCTCTTCAAAATTTGTTCCTTCCAAAGTTCCAGTTTCCTAATATCATTATGAATGCTGGCCACTTGTCCTTCAAAATCATTAATTTTACTAGAAGGATGTTGTAACTAGCTAGATAGAGCCTCTAGCTCAATCATCTTTCCTTCAATATGATTATCAATATCCTTAGTCAACTTGTGAGATAGGGGACACTTAATGTACAATACCTTGCCATCCTATTGACATTTCTAAAGTTCCTTGATACAGTTATCAAGGCTTATCAAATCATTCTTAATATTCTAACAAATAGTGCTAAACAAGTTAGCATCATGTGAGATCTATGCCTTTGTTTTTGCAACATTTAATAAATTTGTGAATTCCTCATTTAAATATTTTAGCACTCCCTGTGCCCTCTGTTTAGGATCTGTCTTTGTGTGCTGTACTACTAGAGTACTATGTAATATGTCAGTAACCTCCATCAAGATTATATTTAGGATTTTTATTGTCTTGTTCTTCTAAATAAGCTTTGACAAAGATAAGATCAAGTCAATTTGATCATCATCATCCATTTTCAGGCTAGCAAGTGACAGTAGAGTAGATGAACTAGAAAGTTTAGCATCATCTTCCCTTTGCTTCTTTTCAGCTGCCTCTTTGACTCTTCTTTCTTCTTCCTCTTTGTCTTCTTTTTTTCTTTTTTTTCCTTTTTCTCTCTTTTCTTCCTCTTCTAATCTTTTCTTCTTATCTTCCTCTATTTTCCTTTTCATTTCTTCTTCAACTAATCTTTTCTTTTCTATTTCATCTTCAAGAAATTTCTGCTTGGTCTCTTCCTCTAATAACCTCTTCTCTTCTTCAATTTGCTTTAATGATCCTTAATATCTTTAGTGTGAGGTTCATTATGTTCAAAACTCTCAAATGGGTTTGTATCATCAATGTTAATGGTAACATTGGCTTGATCTATCTGCATTGTGTCACCACTCACTGACACTTCTAAGGTTCTAGGTGTTGGTGAAGATGCTGCCTTAGATTTTGTCATCATTTGGCTTATAGTTGTTGCAGTTTCTCTTCTTAACTTATCTTTCTCACCCACCATAACTAGAAATGGTCTTATCTTGTTCCTCAAGTAAGGTGCTAGATTGTTCAATAATCTCTTGACTTCTTCTTCATCACCAGTATGCATATTGTTATTATCATAGACTTCTGAAGTTCTAAGTCCTCTTCTTGAGTTGGTGTCTTCTTTTCAATGAGTCTATCATAGACCTTCTAGTTTATTATGCCTTCAATATTCTTGAGTTTTAGATTATTGGCTATTATGTCTTTCACAATAGAGATATCAATTTGATCTTTCTCAAAATTATTATACAAGCCATAAAATTTGTTCATTTGAACAAAGTTGCCTTCATTAGCAATAGTTGAATTTATCTCCTCTGTCTTCAGTTTCTAGGGTTGCCGAGCTTTTCCTACTAATTTCTTAGAAGTAGTTACCTTCTCTATCTATTTAACTTCTAGTTCTTCTTCTTCTTCTTCTTCTTCACTAGACTCAACAATTGTCACCAATGTCTTTTGTCTCTTTCCTAGTCTAGTGGCTTGTTGCTCGATCCTTTTAGCCTTCATGGTCATAGCTTCCACTAATCTCTCTGATTTCCTCTTTAGCTCACTTGGCTAAACATCTGATACTACTACATAAGGAATGCTCTATTCCAAAGATGTATCTGCAATAGACACTGACAAAGGTTGCACATTTGATATACCTTGTTTCATAGTCTATTTGACTACTTGTGACTCACTCTTAGTCATACTGACCTCTGACAAGGCTTTCTTCGTTATTGTTTCTATCTTCTTGTGAGATGCCTTCTCCAAGGATGCTTGATGAACTAATTGGGTAATCTCATCATAAGTTCCAAATCTATACCCAACTTGGTCCTTCTCAGATTTCAACACTAAATCAATGTATCCAACTGTTGTTTCATCACTCAATTCATAACCTAAGGGATCAAGAAATGTTTCCTGAGGTTCTACTGCTTGAATATAAGTAAAATCTATATAAACCATAACACAAATATCTTCTTTAAATCTATCTACAATTGTAGGTACAATTCTGAATCTTTATCTCATTTCATTATGAGATTCCCACTATCTAATATGTTATCTATTGGATGTCTTCTACACACTTCTGTGATTTTCCATTGTACACCTCTCACTGCTCATAATCTTTATGACTGACAAATATAGAAATCTCTTAAGCACGTGAAAGAATAAATGATTGATCAGTGATTGAAATCTAAACACACCATTCTTAGTCCTCTTGACTTTCTCTAAGTTCTCAAGAAGTTGCATTCTTAGAATTTCACTGAGGTTAGCTTCTTACTTCTCAACACATATCTTGTAGGCTGCATAGATGAATCTAACTGACAATTCATCAATCTTAGAACTTGCATATAAGGAGTAGGCAATGATTCTACTCAGGAATCTTACATCATCTTGTTAATGGTGCTGATCACCATGGTCTTTCTATTATAAATTGCTTTGGTATAGCTCTCAACTTTCTTCTTAACCAATTTCTCACCTATAGGTACACTACCTTGTTTACTAAGACTAGTTACCTCATGAATAAGGTTGGCTGAAATATCAAGTACATTATCTTCCATAAATAATTTTCCATCATTTATTCTACTTAGTATGATCTATGTCCCCTCATTTGTGTCCAATTCTTGGTAGATATGATATTTGAATAGGTCTAGTTCATTTAAATGTTCAAATTCGAGCTTCATAGTCATATCGTGATTAAAGACTAATTCCATATCCTTTTTCATATACCCACTCCTAATAGATTCAAAATTACTACTAAGATAACTTTCTACATCTTCCAAATAAACTACATTGTTCAGAGTAATGGATAATGCTGAATTAGGGTTTCCTTCTACAAGTTTCATGGAAACAACATTCAATTTAGGTTTGTCCTCATTCTCAACATTATGAACTATAGAGATATCCATGGTTCTAACAAATACAAAATTTTATCAAATAAATTTTGTGGAAAAATGAGAAAATACCTCTTTCCAAAAATAAGGTTTTCTTTGAAATCAACTTATTAAGTTGCTTCTGAGTGCTCTATGCTTTGGATGTAATCGCAATGAAGTAGTAACCAAGTTTGTACTCCATTTTATTCCTTTAACTTGAAGTTGCATTAATTGTGTACTTTGTAGACCAAAAAAAGCTATCAATTGCATTTGAAATCAAATATTTGCTCAAGATCTTCTATCTGATCTTCAAATGCTACTCAAGGTTTTCCATAGCTTCCTTTCATCATGACAAAGCTCCATAAAACTGTGCTCCACAAAATTCTCAGTAAAAACATAGTTTACATCTTTTGCTATAGAATTGACTTTCCCTATAATAACAGTAACTCTTAATTCCTTCACAACTAGTTTAGATAGGCTCCAGATTATAGGCAAGCTTGGATATAGTCTAAACTTATCTGAATACACCTTTTCCCAACTTTTCCACCCATACTTTGATCTCTAAGTGAAGTTACAAATTCTGGTGTTGTGAACAAGCTTAATTTAACTTAGTTGAATCAAACTCAATAACTGACTTCGATCTTCTTGTCTCATCATCTTCTAGCTTTTCTTTTGAGATGTCTAATCCTTTTAAAAATGCCTCATTGAGTTCTTCTTGAAGTTCACTGACTACATTTCTTTGTTCCTCATTATCTTTCTTAGTTGTAGAATTCCTCTCATGGTTCCTTCTATCATTTCTAACATTTCTTCCATCATTCCTTCTATTTTTGAAGTTTATTCCATTGTTCCTTCTATCTCTGAAGTTTCTATCCATTCTGTAATACTTTTTTGTATGTCTGAAGTTGTTACATAACTAACGTATTGGAGTTCTACTGATCATTAGGTGCATGACAATTGTGAGCAATGTGTCCAAGGTTGTTACAATTATAACACATGATCTGTCTTCTTTCATCAAAGGGTCTTCCTTCTCTCAATGTCCTTTCATTAGATCTTCTATCTATAGGGTTAGTATTTCTAGACAATCTACTATTCCTTCTATCATTTTCATACTTATGTTTCCTACAATCAATTGCTTTATGACCCATACCATGACAATTATGACAATAAAAACCATTAACATGATTAAATGACTTATTTGTACAATCTCTTTTTATATGACCTATTTCACCACATGAAAAACACTTACCTCTAAATTCATACCTGGTTTCCTTAGGAGATTCCACTTGCTTTGGTTCATCAAAAATCTCAACTTCCTTATTTTGTCCAACTTCTTTAGATTTATCAAAAGATTAACTAATTTCAATCTTATAATCATATTTATCTTTTTCTTTCGGATCTGATCTAATCTCAGGTTTCTTTGCATACATGGTAAATAGATAACCAAGACTAGCCTTATCATAAGTAGGTCTTTGTATTGACATTGAATCATCAAGCTTTTCTTTGCTAGAATAAAGCTTCTCAAGTTGCTACTTGCACTGAGTTAATTCACCTTTCACAATAGTATTGTACTTATGAAGTTGTTCATGATCTTCTTTCAATGTTTCAAATTCAGATGTCTTCTTCACTAGACTTTCTCTAAGATCTGTATTCTTAGTCTTCAAATTAGATTCAACTTTTCTAGAATCATTCCTCAAAGTCAACTTCAGATTTGTAATCCTCAATTCATGCTTCAAGATCTTGTACTTTGTCTTCAGCTTTGAATAATCATCATCACTAGTTTCAAATTTAGTATATTCAAGCTTGGATTTGAGATGTTTAATCTTGTCCTTCAATTGTCCAATATATACTTTGGAGTCTTCATATATGTCCTTTAGCTTATCTCTTTCTTCAGTAAGGAGATCAATTTGTTCAAGTGCCTCTTTAAGGTTCTTCATCAACTGTTCCATATCTATAGGGATCTTACTCAAGCTATTAAGCCTCTTCTGAGTAAATGTGTGTTGATACCAATTGTTAGAAATAAGAATTACTAAGGGGGGTGAATCAGTAACCTACAAACTTAGGTTGCCAAGTGGATACTATTTGTTACTTTAAACCATACATAACAAAGTAATAAAGTAATGTTGAACAATAATAATAACCATGCACAAAGATAACTCATAACACCATATTTTGTTAACTAGGGAAACCCTAGCCAAGGGAAAACCTCAGTGGGGATGATACCCACTAGATAATATACTGATATATAAGTTCCTTGTTGGAGGATGGACCTTGTTAGGAGACAATGCGAAAATTCAGTATAGAGAGTCCTTGTTAGGAGACTTTGAATCCCTGTTAGGAGATTCCAACCCTTTTAGGAGTTGTAGTACAATAGATGCAAGATGAGCCCACTACCCAAATATGTACTTCCAATTACAAGAAGAGCTCATTGCCCAAACTAGTAATCAAACTTTTGGAATATAGATTCTTTCTCAGTTCAATCTTAGATCACAAAATAGCTTCACAAACTTTGCATATATCACTTTCACAAAATTTTGCATACAATTGCTCAACACAACTTCTCCAAGATAGCACACTTGAATTCACAAGTTGTTCTTTGCATAAATACCATACTTTTACAAAAAATTTCTGCTAGGTTAGCTAAGACCATAATATACTTTTTCAACTTAGAGTAAACATCTAGGATGTCGACCCTAATTGGTCAAGTAATTATTTTGTAAACAAGATAATTCCTTTCCTTTACTTCCACTATCCTATTTCATTGGTAAAATACAAATATCTCTTTTCCATACAGTCTGTGCTTATTGTTGAAGTTATACACGTCATCATCAACATGTATACAATCTTCATCTAACTTCGCTAGTCATAATATGATGTCAACAAGAAGTTACATACAAAACAATACACTAATGTATACCAAATTCATACTTAGACAATTTTTTGAGTACCAAAAGATAAGTATTTTTTTATTTTTGAGGTTTCCTATAAGAATTTACATCACGTGTTTCTATAAATGACAACAATTACATATCTTCATTAGCCAACTGTCAACAATTATTAGAAATAATAGTCCACCAAGATAACTGAGAGGGGGTGGTGAATTAGTTATCCAACAATTAAAACATTTATCTTCTTTAAACAAACTTAACCATTCAAACAAAGTAAAAAAAAATAATAATAAGATGCACATAGATAATTACACTAGATATGTTAACTAGGGAAACCCTTGATCAGAGGGAAAACTCTAGTGGGAATGATGCCCACAAGATGATGTACTAATATAAATATTCCTTGTTAGAGGATGGACCCTGTTAGGAGTCTATTACAACATTTAGTACATAGAATCTCTATTAGGATACTTTTAATCCCTATTAGGAGTTGTAGTACAATGTATGCAAGAGGAGCCCATTGCCCAAACATGCAATTTCAACTACAGGAAGAGCTCATTGCTCAAACATGCAATTTAGTATTATGTTCTTCTTTCCTTTCATCTGTCAACCAAACCAAACACTATCAAACCTTTTAGACCAAGTCATGAACCTTAGATCCAAATATCAAACATCGGATCACACAATAAAACATCGGCAATGAAGTTTCCTTCACTTTTTCTCTATTCTACTCAACTTCGCATTTCGCTCTCTGTTGCTTACAATCACTTCTTCATATTCAATTCCATATATATTATGATAAAGGAAAATTTCCTTCCTTTATACTGAGTCCATAAAAAAATTCCCTAAGTTGGCTGTTAGACCTTCTCAATTAATCATTATAGGATCACATTAAGAACACATTACACTTGGTGATAACATCAATCTTCCACCTTGCATCTTGAATAATTTTTCGTACACACAATATTATGATGAGTGAACTTAGCCACATCATCAAAAACATTTCTTCTTCATATCCTCAACCTCAATTCTTAGAATAACAATTTTTCTAAGAGATATAACAAGTTTACCAGAACATGCCTCTGTAGACTCTATCTTAGAACAAACATCACCAAAACTTACATAACTTCTCCCAAACTTATTATTTCTTCATCCAATGTTAACTAAATATACAAGATACTTAGAAGTATCTCTCATAACCTCAGATATCAAGAATACTCAACTAGCCATCCATACCAACTTGATCTTTCTGTTGTTCTTCTGTTAGATACCATAGAAGACTACTACGTTGACATCAATGAAAAACTTAGTCATGAATATAACATATCATCATAGTAACATATCTACAATACTCCCCCATAGGAATATCATCAGCATTCATGCTTCCAACAATCTCTCCCTTTGGCATTGATGGTAACATATATGAAAAACATCTAGTTCCAAGAATACCAACAAAACACTGTTAATCTTTCTTTTCAAATATTCTTCATCAATCATTCTCCTCCATTGATATACCTCAATGTGTTTTCCATGAAATTTTCATGTTGTACTTTTTCTTGCTTGTCTTCTCCTCATTATTTTTTTCATGCCATACTTCTCCCCCATTGACATCAATGTCAGAGGTTTCAACAACCATCAAACTCAGCAACAACTAATTCTTACTAGCTCAAGTATCCAAAGACACTATTCAAAACAAAATCCAACAAGAGTCCTAGATGACTCTGTCCATCATAGATACTCCCCCGTACAGGAAGCATCAACATTCAGTCCAAACAAACAATGGTGCTTTGTTACACTAGACTAATGCACTCTTGCATCTTCTATTCTGATGTAGGAAGGGGCATAACCCCTAGCATACCTCACAAATACTTAAAAGTCTCTTTGGGAAGAGGCTTAGTGAATATATCTGCAATCTACTCTTTAGTGCTCACATACTCCAATATAATTTTCTTTTCTACAACTTCCTCTCTCAACATGTAATACTTAATAGAAATGTGCTTAGTCCTCGAATGCAACACCAGATTCTTAGACATATTTACTGTGCTTGTGTTGTCACAATGTATGACAATAGGTTCACTGATTTCTATCCTTATATCCTTCATTTTTTTGCTTCATCCAAACAACTGTTTGTTGCTGCAACATACTCTACTTCTATTGTACTTTGTGAGGTACAATCCCACTTCTTGCTCAACCAAGAAATAAATCTTCCTCCAAGAAAGAAGGCTCCACCACTAGTGCTCTTTCTATCATCCATACTGCCTGCCCAATCATCATTAGTGTTGGTGTAAATAAGTATTTACTATTTAAACTTAAGTTTACTTAGGTTAATGCATATTTTTTATTATTTATTTATTAGCCACCTAGGAGTATGCGTACTCTTGTGATTTGTCATGTTGACAACACAGGAGTCTGCACCTCTTTTATGCACATGGTGTCTACAACACAGGACTTAACACACTAATTAAACACATAGTGTCTACAACCTTGTCATTCTTATCCACTCATCTAGAATGATGGATAAGGCATGTGCTTAGTTGTCATGATCCTTATCTTATCTCCTAGTTCTTTCTAGAGACATTCTAGGTGCTTCTTGAGAGGCCTTTATATACAGGCACTCCTAGTGTATTTGTATCACATACTGAACAGAGCAATGTATTAGGACATACTCTGATTAATTGATCGTATCCATTTTTGGTCTATAGTTGTGCTTGTGTTTGAGTTCTTAGTTCTTGGGTGAATTTTTTCCTAAGGTAAATTCTTACATGGTATCAGAGCTTGGATATTTTCTCATCACATAGCCATTTGAGACCATTGTTGCTTCAACACCTCAGCTCGAATCCAAAGTACTACAGAAATTGGGAGCATCTAGAGCTAGATTTGACGTCACCATTGTGTCTAGAACACTGATTCAATGAAGATCGACTATTAACTTGGCTACCTTGGCCCAAAGTCGATCGTGAGGAAATTTTTTTTTGCAAATTGGCACCTAGAGGCCTTGATTTGTAGTTCGGGTATGGTCATTTGCTGATCTATTTAGGTCATTTTTGGATCTATAATTTATTCTGTATACTTTTGCGAATTTACCCAAGTGAGCTAGTACAAAAATTTTTTTAACAGAATTGGGTAGTGACACCCTGAATTTGATATTTGGAGTATACTTTGTTTGTGTGCAGAGGAATTTTTTTATTTTAGTGGATAGTATCGCAGTAGGCCATACCCTCAAATTTTCAGGCACCTTCTATTTTTTGGCAAATCGTAGCAGCTGACCAAATTTGGCTAAATTCCAACCGAACTGGCTGAGTGAACCAATCGACGACTTCCTTAATAATCTCAATGCTCTTGTTTATTTCAATACTACGGAGCTTGGGTCATAAAAAACTTAAAACCCAACCGTAGCGCAAATGTGGGATTTTATTCAAAAATTCGGCGGCATCTTCGCACATCTCGACAGTCAATAAAGTGGTTTTTTGGCATCTTTATCATAGTTTCCAGCAATTGTTTTGACTATTTTTTTCACTTGTGCAATAGCTCCGTGGACAGTTCACTGCCACATTGCACTAGAGACCTCCGCCATGCGAACACATCTCCCATTGTGACACGTGGACAAGAATAACAGGTCCTTGCCACATAAGCACACCACGTGAATTTGCAACACACTGTGCAGTCATATGCGAACCCACCCACCCACCCAGCCACGACTAACTCAAGAAAGGCCACAAAGATCTATTTTCCATGTGTATAGACCTTTAAACATGTCAGCCTGCCATAGTGGATAGTGTCACATCATCCTATATACAGTCAACTTGACACGTGTCTACCATGTTAGCATGACACGGTAGACTGCCACATCATTAGTACAGAATGCAATAATACCTTGCCATACCACGCATGTCAGCTGTCTGTACGGTCCATTTAGCATGACACATCAGCCATGAGGGCTTTTTTTTGCCGATGTCAACATTTTTCTAGGTTAAAATTGATGGCCATTTGACCGTCAAACTAGGACATTTTGAGTTGTTGCAACGATTGTTTGACTGTCAAATTTAAGCATGCTATTTTCCTGCCAGACCCCTTCTCCAGATTGCTTTTCCATTTGGCAGCCTGACTTTGCTAGCCCATAACTTAGACATTCAGACTTTGATTCAGGTGCAATTTTTTTAAAAATTGGATAGAATTTCTAAATTTTTCTAGTGGTGTTGTTCTTTTCTGATTTTGGTGTAAGGATGTTTTAGAAATTACATTTTTTGGTGATTGTACTCGCATAATCCTGCATCTTGCAACTTGAAACTCTTTGTATGGGCTCATCTGGACTCGAAAATAGGTTCCATCTTTTGGAAAGTGCATTTTTTTTTTGTCTACTTTCTAAATCTACAATCAGATTCTAGGATTGTGTGGGCAGAAATCTCACTTTCAGAATTAGGGCTTTTTTTGCATTGTATTGCTTTCATTTCTTTTCAAAATTGTTGTATATCTTAGCTACAATGCTTAGTTCCAAATTTAGGCCTCAAAAGGTAGTTATAACAAGCAAAATCAGAAAGCCCACTTTGTTCATTTTGACAAGTGGCCCATTGTACATGCATTACTTATAAAGTGCCAAAGCATCTTTTTTGAAGGGGGGGTTCTTTGATTCTTTGGAGGTTACATTGATTAGTCCATCATGGAAGAGTCATATTTGATTTACTTGACCCCAAACAACTATTAGGAATGGAGTCAACTTGTTCTCAAGTTTCTCAGTTAGCATTATGCATTGCCATATGTGAGAGACCTTCAATATGATATTGACCAAATTGACATCATTTGGCATACTCTCTTTCTATTTATTGATGATGGCATTCTGGATACAATGTCTAACATTAAGTCATCTGATCCATATGTTTTTTGGATGTATCTTTGGGAGACGTATGGAGATCCAAACATTCCTCCATTCGCAAAAGATCTCATACCTCTAGTTGCAGTTGACTCCTCTTTAGATGAGATCACACCTCCAACTCTTGTTGATCCTGTTCCAGCCACAAATGCTTTAGATTTAGTGCAGTAGGACCCTTTATGTCTTCCTACTCCACCTTCATGCAATGACTTCCTTCCTGCCATTGCAAGCTTGTTTATGGAGTCTCACATTGAAGATGTGGGAGACATTATTGATGATATTCATCTCCTTTTTGAGGTGAATATTTCATCCTTTGCCACAGTGACAGATTCATGTACTTCAACACAACAAGGTACACTTTGTCATCCAGGAGATGACTTCTTCCCAGACATTTAAACTCTATTCTTGGAGTCACACACAACCGATTTGGAAGACTTTTTTGATGATCTACTACTTCTCTTTGCTGAGGATGATCCTTCTATAGTTGTTGCAAGGGCCCGCTTTGACCCTCATGCCCATTCTCTACATGATTAGTCTTTTCAGGCTGATGTGATTGTGGATACTTATGTACAAAAATTGTTGGAGGTCTCTTTGTCATTTGAGAAGATTGTTGGCTTTTTGAAACAGGTTCTACATCACTTTTTGTTCAATCTGCACTTCTTCTCAGCAGTTTTGGAGGAAGCCATCATCAGTATCGACATAGGGACACTTGAATAGGTTTTAGAGACACCATTCATCTTAGAGATTCCTTCTCCATATAGGGATGCATCTCCTTTGTACCCTTGCATTTGTTTCTTCCAAAGGGTAGGAACATCATTCAACGGTCATGGATTAGCTTCTATGTTAGAGCATTTCTCACTGATCAACACACTACCTTAAGGGGGGCACTACCTCGTTTCCTTCTTCTCCTTTTTGGGGGGGACTTTTTCCTCTTAGGGGGTTTTATCCTTCTCATTCTTCTCACTTGTATATACTAGATGTATGTCGTAATGGGGGGGTCTTGATTACTCCATCCATCCATGCATCCCTTTTCATCTCTCTTTTTGGGGGAGGGTTTTTCCCATGAGGTTTTCCCTCTTTCCCCACTTTATGAGATATTTGCATATCATTATGTACATGGGTACCTAACATGGCCTAGTAGCCATGACCCATTATGCATTTCATCCTAGTTTTCGTAAGCTTAATGGCATTCCTCTAAGTTGCACTTAAATAAGTATTTACTATTTACACTTTCTTAAGTTTACTTAGGTTAATGCATATGATTTATTATTTATTTATTAGCCACCTAGGAGTATGCGTACTCTTGTGACTTGTCATGTTGACAATGCAAGAGTCCACACCTCTTTTATGTACATGGCATCTACAACAGAAGATTTAACACACTAATTAAGCACATGGTGTCTACAACCTTTTCATTCTTATCCACTCATCTAGAATTATGGATAAGGCATGTTCTTAGTTGTCATGATGCTTATCTTATCTCCTGATTCTTTCTAGAGACATTCTAGGTGCTTCTTGAGAGGCCTTTATATACAAGCACTCCTAGTGTGTTTATATCACATACTAAATAGAGTAATGTATTAGGACATACTCTGATTAATTGATCATATCCATTTTTGGTCTACAATTGTGCTTGTGTTTGAGTTCTTAGTTTCTGGGTGAATTTTTCCCTAAGAAAAAGTCTTACAATTAGTATAAGCACTCAGAGAAAAATCATTAGATCTATCATACCACAATCTGAACTATGATGTTCCTTTTAGATATCTAAATATCCTTTTGACTACTAGACAATGTGCTTCTCTAGGATTAGCTTGGAATCTTGCAACAATTCCAACTACATTTGCTATGTCTGACCTTGTGTGAGTCAAATATTGCAATCCTCTAATCATAGATCTG
Organism: Cupressus sempervirens; assembly: GCA_028749045.1. NCBI lineage: Eukaryota > Viridiplantae > Streptophyta > Pinopsida > Cupressales > Cupressaceae > Cupressus > Cupressus sempervirens. The sequence continues at coordinate 644,511,819 of CM053788.1, forward strand.
TACTTCTTCTGCTCAATAGTAGGTATCTCATCCTTTGTAGATAACTTGTGTCCAGTTACCATAGGTGTTCCAATAGGTTTGCATGTTTCCAAACCAAAAATTTTCAGTAAATCCTTCAAGTACTTAGTCTGAGAAATAAAGATTCATTCTTTATTCTATACAATGTGCAATCATAGAAAATATTTCATTTCTCCTATCATACTCATCTCAAATTCTTTCTTCATCTCTTCAGCAAATTTGTCACTTTTTTCATCATTTCCTCCAAATATGATATCATCAACAAATATTACCAAAATCATTAGACCATCATCAATTTCTTTCCAATAGATATTACTATCTACCATACATTTTCTATATCCAAGCTTTGTCAAATGCTTGTCCAACCTTGCATACCAGGTTTTGGGTGCTTGCTTCAAGCCATACAATGCTTTCTTCAATCTGCATACTATGTCCTTGTCATTTGTCAAAGAACAACCTTTAGGCTGCTATATGTACACTTCTTCTTTAAGTTATCCATTCAAAAATTCTGACTTGACATCCATCTAATACACTTTGACTTTCTTTTGTGCTGCATTGGCTAAGAATAGTCTTACGTCTTCTCTTCTAGCTAATGGAACATAGGTCTCATAATAGTCTATTCCTTCTTGCTGTGAGTAACCTTTACATACCAATCTTGCCTTGTTCCTTACAAATTTTCTTTGTTCATTCATTTTGTTCCTAAATACCCATTTAGTTCCTATCACATTCTTGTCTACTAGTCTAGGGACCAATTCCCATGTCTCATTTTTTACTATTTGATCTAATTCCTCTTTCATAGCTTGTTTCCAATAATCATCTTTACATGCTTCATCTACATTCTTAGGTCCAACTTGAGATATCAAACATAGTTCTTCATTGACTTTGGTTCTTTTCATCACACCTTTATCCTAGTTTTCATTGATTTGCTCAAATAGATGATTCTTTATCATATTATTTCCCAAAATAGGAGTTGCTATCTCAAGTCTTGGCTCTTTTGAAGGTTCTAAGCTTTGTTCTTGCCTTTAATCTCCTTAATTATGAAAATTATTGTTAGTCTCAAGAAATACTTCATCATTCCTTGGTTTAGTAACAACATCATCATCTGAATTGTAATCAACTATTCTCTCTTGTATCTTGAATTTCTCATCAATTCTTACATTTGCACTTTCCATAATAGTCTTAATTCTCAAATTATAGCATCTATAAGCCTTTCTTTTTAATGAATAACTAAGAAGCATACCTTCATCACTTCTAGCATCAAACTTACCAATATCATCATCTCTTTTGATATAAAACTTACTACCAAATTTTTTGAAATACCTAACTATAGGTGAGTGACCAAACCACAGTTCATAAGGGGTCTTGTTTGTGTCTTTCCTCACTTGCACTCTGTTCATAGTGTAGATTGATATATTCACAACTTCTCTCCAAAACATCTTAGATACATCATTCTTAGCTAACATAACTCTTGCTATTTCTGTAACTAACATGTTTCTTCTTTCTACAATGTCATTCTGTTCAGGGGTTCTTGGATCTGATAATTGTCTTTTGATTCCATTTTCTTCACAAAACATGTTAAACTCATTTGAAGTAAATTCTCCTCCTCTATCTGATCTTCATACTAGATTCATTCTCAACTCTATTCTTGAATAACTTAAACTTATCAAATGCCTCAGATTTTTCTTTGAGAAATGGAACCCACACCATTCTAGAAAAGTCATCAACTAGAATCATAAAATACCTTTCACCATAGAATCCTTTAATCTTCATAGGACCGCTGAGATCTGTGTGTACAATCTCCAAGTTTGCTATAGTAGTAAACTTGTTGCAGGGAAAAGAAGTTTTGTTATGCTTTGCCAAAACACACTCCTTGCAAATTGTGTTAGTAGGCTTTACAATCTTAGGCAAATCTCTAATTGCAAACATGCTACTAGTCTTCACAATATTGCCAAAGTTTATATGAAAAAATCTCTTATGTCATAACCAACTATCATCTACCTTTGCAACCAAATATTTCATTTCAGTAGGATTCAACTAAAATACATTACCTCTAAATCTGGTTCCTATTCCAATTACCTTTCCATTTTTGTCTCTAATCATGCATGTCTTCTCTATGAACTGCAATTGACAACCTTTGTCCACTAGTTGTCCAAATCTCAAAAGAATGTGCTTCAAACCATAAACAAAACATACATACTTAGTGTTAGTTTTACCATCAAGAGTTATAGATCCAATACCTTTAACTTGGCATGCTGCATTGTTTCCAACTCTGACAATGCCTCCATCCTGACTTTTGAAGTCAACAAACTTGTTCATATCACCAGTCATATGATGTGAACAACCACTATCAATTATTCAATTAGATTCATTTTCAACCGTGACACCAATGCTACTTTCTCTAGACTTTCTTCTTTAATTTCTAGAAATCCAATTTCGTCATCACTAGCACTTACTGCTTGTTCATCTAAATCATTTTCTTCATTTGCATACAAACACTCTATTTCTTCTAGGTTTGTAATTTTGTTTATATTTTTCTCTCTCTTTTAGGAAACTTAGATGCATAATGACTATATTCATCACAAGTCCAACATTTAAAGATTTTCTTACCATCTTTTTCTCTTCTTACCAGAAGCGCTACTCCTTGTTCAATCTTTCTATCCTCATTAGCTCTACTGCTGCTAGTAGAATCTCCTCTAGCACTTGTGCTCCTTGATAAACTAGGTCAAATATTTAAGGCACTGAAAGCTGTGTCTATTATGGTCAATTCTCCAGGTTGTCTAAGCTCATTCTCAACTACTTCAAGTCTTCCAAGCAATGTCTCCTTTGTGAAATCTTTGGTACAAGATATCAACAATTGTATCATTTGAACTGCTAACTTAAACGGTGGTTTTAAAGTCTTCAATATCTTCCATATAACCTCATCATCTTCTTTAGGTCCTGGACCCCTATTGTAAGCCACTCCCAAAGACACGTACCTAGACAACCTCCCCTAAGCACATAAACCACAATTGTGTCCCAAACCACAACACCCATAATGATAGAATTCAGTTCCTTAATAGGGAACCCAAAAATATATTTTGATTCTCAAAACCCAACTCATCACATTTACTCACCAAATAAATCTCATAAACATAAGCCCTCAATTTTGAATCATGAAGTACATCTTGACATCTAGTTAAATAACCATCATAAAAGAAATTTTAAAATATGCCTCGGGTGCACATCCTAGTTTGGCCAACTAAATAGTTCACATAAAATTCATCACAAAATAAAACACCACATTAAAATTTCTAAAACCCATCACAAAAAAAATACCACAAAACCTCAATTAGACACAACAAATAATACAAGGTTCTATCAAATGATTTAGATTAGATTGTTTTCAGAAGTTTTGTTTGATTATATAAAGGTCATAAAAGTTTAGATAAATTTAGTTTGTTAATTATCTAATAAGTTTATAATTAAATATTTTATATTTTAAATTAATAATTTTTAAAATAAAGATAAAACATTTTCAAAGTTCATAACATTGAGTTTTTATGCATTTTCTATATGTAAATCAGCTGGTATTTTAAATGTTATAATCTCATATGAAATGGTAAAGATCTGCAACCTATATCGATGGAGAGATAATTTAATTTCACATATTCTTTGTTATTACCAGTCCTAAAGAAAAGTTAATTTGAATGGTGTAAAATATGAGTCTTCCTAGCAGCACTATTCAGATTTGAAGGTTACCAGTTTAGCAAATTGAACATAACTTTTGTTTGAACTATTGGATCTTCATGAAAATCAAGAAAAGTATTCATAATAGACTTATTTACAATAAAAAAGAAGACATTTTCTTAAATATGTATTTTGTAAAATTTATAACTAATTGTTCGTGTGTCTCTAATTGAAAAATCAAGCTCAAATAGGCCTTGTTTTAGCATGATAGTCAATATTTGACTATGTCTGTACAAAACAATCATATATGATTTTTATATATGTTAAATAAAATTCAAATGGGTGTCTAAAAGTATCTTTATATTTTTAATAAAATATATTAAATAAAAGTTATAGCAAAATCACTTGTTTCAAACCCTCAAATTGACACACAAGTAACCACAAACAAATTTATTCATAATCAGGAAAATACAGAGAAGACAATCTTTCTAATATAAATTGCAAAGAGATTTAAAAACCCCTACCTTTAAACACTAAGTTGATTTGTTAAGAAGAAGAAGAAACCCCAATTGTAGACTTTACTCTCAAGCTTAAAGAAAATCTTTTACATCAAAACCTGAATGCATAACTTGTAACTTGTCTCCTAAAATCTCTGTTCTAAATTATCTTATTGTTCTCCAAAAATCTTCTCCTCGCAAAAAGACCAGAATGACCTCTTAATAAATAATAAATAAAACTAATAAAACTAAGGTTTCTTAAATAAGTAAGCTTACGAAAGAAAATAAGTCAACTAAAATAAAAGAATAGTTTCTTTTTTTTTCTTTTTTTTAAAAAAAATAAATAAAATCACTTTATTTATTTTTTAATAAAAGAAATACATAATTTCTACTTTTTCCCCCTTTCTTTTAATATTAAATAAATACATATTCTTTATTTATTTACTTTCTTTTCACAAAATAGATTTATCTTTTTATAATAAACTAAATAAATATTCTTTCTTTTAAATTAAATAATTTATTACCCACTCAAATTTTTTTTTTTTTTTTATTATTAATTAATGTGCAATTAAATTACATATAATTAGTTTAATAATTAATAATAATTAAAGCCCATTAATTATGTGCAACTCTAATTTTATTATCATTGATTAAATATTCATGATAAATCAATATTTAGTCTTTAATATTTTAATTTATCCTTTTTTCCAACTTTCATATTTAGACTTTTTAAATCAAGTCTTTTAAATAAAAAAAACAAATATTTAATTAATTTAATTTTTTAATTAATTAAATATCCTGATATTATAATTCTTCTTTTTATTTAAATAATATTTAATAATTCTAACATTATGTGATTGATCTAAATATCACAATTAAACCTTTTACCAAATACATAACATAGTCAAATCCACATAAGCAAAACTATTCAAAATCCAAACTCAAACAACACACACAAAGACAAACTTTAGGTTTAAAAAGGGATAGAGAGTCAAATACGAATCCTCCTTGTAGGACCAGTGTTTAGGTTATGGCTAGGATACCTGATCATTATCTTCCCATTCTTACCATTGAGTTATTGTGATAGGGCATGCTCATTCTAGCAATTCAGGGAAGTCGATGTCCAGTTCTTGCAATCTGCATAAAAGATGAGCATGTACATATGCATATGTATAACTAAAATAGATAAGCAATGGAAGGGAGTGGGACATCATGTAGATCTTGACTAGTAGGTGACTATGACTCACTCCCCTAACCACATCAGACATAAAATTAAAATAGACATGCACATCATACACATGCAAGTATGGGGTAAGTACCATAATGAATCACGAGTCAACTCATCAAATGCTCAAATATAATAATGCATTACTATGAATGTAAAATAATTATCATTAAAGATATATCATCTGACATCATTTTATGAAAATAATTATATTTACTAACTAAGAATCATTAAAGCAACATTAATACGTACGTAATCATAATCATTATACAACACATGAAATATAATCAACTATGTAATTATAAATGATATTTTCAAGTAATGAAATAACATCATACCATATATCTTTGAAACTAACATATGTATGAAATAGGCCTAAAAGAATTCAAAATATATAATATAAAGCAAACTATGGGTGGGCATTACAACCAACAATATCCCCATTGGTATATGCTCAACAATCTTTTTGGCATTGATGAAAACATGTGATGAAAAACCATCAACCTAAAAATAAATTATGTTCTTTGAACAATCCCCCAACTATCAAACATCAACATACTAAATAGTCCCCCTAGACATCAATAAATACTTCTCCCCCATAGATATTACTCTCCCTCATTCATACAAGATATATGAGTTTTTCATGTGTTTCTCTCCCCCATTGATGTCAATGACAATGGTGTCAATAGTCTAATCTAAGAGTCTTAAGTGCTCTCATTATTTACCCATCAAACCAGTATGTCAATACCAAGTGCCAATAAACACTAATGTACCAAAATATTACATAAGAGTTCTTGAATAAATTTTTCCAAAACAACTACTGCTCCCCTATAGGAGTAGCATCAAGCATCCATTACAAAATGAATATTTCTTTGATTGTGTTGGATTGATGTAATCCTTGCATCAATTACTCTAAAATAGGTTGGGGCATTACCCCAAGCATGCCTCTGAGGTACTCAAAAGTATCCTTATTCAAAGTTTTATAAATATATCTACTATTTGTTCCTTTGTACTGGTATACTCTAATCCGATTTCTTTTCTGCAACCTTCTCTCTTAGAAAATGATACTTTATAGCAATTTATTTTGTCTTTGAATGTAAAACTAGATTCTTTGACATGCTTATTGTGTTTATGTCGCCACAATGAATAGTAATAGGTTCCTAATTCAATACCTATATCCTTCAACATTTTCTTCATCCAAATGTTTTGATTAAAATTATTTGTTGTCTCTAATACTCTGTTTGTATTATACATTATGAAATGCAATCATGTTTCTTTTTAAGCCAACAAACCAATCTTCTTCCCAAGAAGAATGCACTAGCAGTCTATCATCCACATTACTTTCCCAGTATGTATCAATGTATACACAAAGGGTTAAATGATGTGACTTATCATACCATAATCCATAATTTGATGTACCCTTCAAATATCTAAATATTATTTTTACTCCTACCAAGTGTATCTCTTTGGGTTCTACCTAAAATCTTGCAAAAATTCCAACTATATTTGCTATAACTGGTTTTGAATGAGTTAAATATTGCAATCTGCATATCATTTATTTGTACCATATTTGCATTGTACTAGGAGGTTCATCTTTACTTGATAATTCACATCATGCAACCATAGGTGCTCCAATTAGCTTACAGTTCTCTAATCCAAATCTTGTCAATATATTTTTAAGATACTTAGTCTGTGGTATAAAAAATACATCCTCACTCTAATTAATTTGTAACCCCAAGAAATATTTCATTTCACCAATCATACTCATTTCAAATTCATTCGTTGTTTCCTCAAAAAACATCTCAATAGCCTCATCATTGCCTCCAAAGGTAATATCATCAATAAATACTTCAGTAACTAGTAAACCATCTAGGTTCTTTCTTATATACATGTTACTATATGTATACCTTTCTTGAATCCCAATCTTATCAAATGCTTGTCCAATCTTGCATACCATGCTCTAGTAGCTTGTTTCAGCCCATATAATGTCTTCTTCAATATGTAAACCATTTTTTTTTAAAATTAGAGGAAAACCATCAACTTGTTCAATGAAGAATTCTTCCTCAAATTTGACATTCAAAAACATGTTGACTTAACATCCATCTCATCTATCTTGAAATTCTTGTTAGATTCATAAGCCAAAAATATTCTCACTAATTCAAGTCTTACAAAAAGGGAAAAAGTCTCTTCAAAATTAAATTCTTCTTATTGAATGTTAACCTTTACATACTACTTTGTTTCTTACAACTTCTCCTTATTCATTCACCTTGTTCCTTAATACCCATTTAATGCCAATAAAATTCTTATCTTTAGGTCTAGGGACCAATTCCCAAGTCTTATTTTTCTTCATTTGATCAATTTCTTCTCTTGTATCCTTCATCCAATATTCATCTTTACATGCCTTATTTGTTATCTTAGCTTTGACTTGAGAAATCAAACAAATTTCTTCTCTTACCCAGTTTCTTGTCAAAACTCCTTTCTTTGTGCTTTCAATTATCTACTTCTCAGGATGATTTCTTATAACATGAAATGGTGTCTTCTATCATGATGTGCTTTTCTCTTCTCCAATTTCTTGTTCAATTCAATCTATGGTTTCTTCAATATGCAAACCATTATTAGCCTTGTAAAATAGTTCTTGTTTTGCATTATGATTATTAGGCCTTTGATTTGTGTTATCTTCATTATCAAAATCATAACCAAGTGTCCTTTCTTGGATTCTAAATTTCTCATCAACTCTTACATTTTCACTCTCAAATATTGTTCTCAATCTCTGATTATAACATATCAATGCTTTTCATTTTAATGAATAGCTAGGAAATATGCCTTCATCACTTCTAGGATCAAACTTTCCTATGTCATCTTCTCTTTTGATATAACATTTGCTTCCAAAGATTCTAAAGTATTTTGCACTAGGTGTATGTCCTAACCAAAGTTTATAAGGTGTCTTACTAGTGCTTTGTCTGATATGTACTCAATTAATGGTGTATACTATAGTCTTAATTGCCTCTCTCTAGTAGATATGTGCTACATTTCCTTCAATCATCATTGTGCTAGCTGCTTCACTTATTGACATGTTCCTTCTTTTTGCTATCCCATTATATTGTGGTGTCTTAGGAGCTTAAACTTATCTTTGATTTCATTATCTTCACAAAAATTATTGAATTGACTTGATATAAATTATCCTCCTCTACTAGTTCTTATGCATTTAACTCTTATTCCAAAGTCATTCTCAACTTTAGCCTTGAAAAACTTTTAACTTTTTAAATACTATAGATTTCTCTCTAAGAAATATTACCCACATCATTCTTGTAAAGTTATCAATGAAAAGAATAAAATACCTATCACCATATAATTCTTTAGTTCTTGTAGGACCGCACAATTTTGTATGAACAATCTATGATTTCTCTGGTGTAGCAAATATCTTGCTTGGAAATGAATTCTTATTTTTTTTAGCCATCACACATTTTTTGCAAATCATGTTAGAATTTTTCATAATCTTTAGTAAATCTCTTACTACATTACTGTTATTGCTTCACAATGTTATCAAATTTTATATGATAAAATCTCTTGTGCCACAATCAAATATCATCAATCTTAGCAACCAAACAATTTATCTCTATAGCATTCAATTAAATTACATTACCACTGGTTATAATACATGTTCCAATCAATTTTTCATCCTTGCCTTTCATTATACATGCCTTCTCTATAAATTGTAAGAGATATCCCTTCTCTACAAGTTGTCCAAGAGTCAAAAGGTTATGTTTGAATCCATCAACAAAATAGACATCCTCAATATTATTTTTTCCATCAAGTGTAATAGATCATTTTCCCTTAATAGGAAATGGATCATTATTACCAACTCTAACTACACTGAATTCATAGCTTTTGAATTCAACATTTTTTCTCTATCACCTCTTATATGGTGTGAGCATCCACTATATATAATCCAATAAGACTTTTTCTTTTCTACATGTGATACAAGTGCTTTCTCTCCTTCCACATAGATTTCTTATTTTATAGCAACAAATTCCATTTCATCTTCATCATCACTGTCTACAAAGTTTATCTCTTTGAAATCAAATTCATCATCCTCATCAACAAAGAAGTGGTTTTTTTGTAATCTTTGATTTGTTAGGGTTTTTAGGTTTCACCTTCCTTTCTCTCTTAGGGCTTTGATATGAAAAAAGACCAAATTATTTACAACACCAACAAACCCAAACTTTCATTCCTCTTGGTTCCCTCTTTACAATTAGTGAAAGAGCTCCATCAACCTTCTTATCTTCATCACTTATGTTTTCCTATTCTCTAGCAAAATTACCACAAGTGCTTGCACTTTTGGTTAGTACTCTTTTATCCTTTTGTATACTAGTTCTAAACTAGGTAAAATCCATTTCAATCTTGATTGATATGCTTGAAAGTTTCTAATTATTGTTTCTCTATTAAAATTTAGAAGGACTAGTATAATCTCTTTAATAATTAATACTTTATTCTTATAATTACAGTTAAGTGATCTCAAAATTTTGTATCACACCCCATTTTCAGTTATAGATCCTTCGTAGCCTTTAATTATTGCAAAAATCTCAATGATCCTCTTTTAAAATATTCTAATTGATCCATCTTCATATATTCTTTCATTCTCAAGCATAGTTTTCCAATCCTACAATCTAGAAGTATTGGCATGTTCATCTCCTTCATAAAGTGCTTCTAATCTTTTCCAAATGTCACAAGCAATATATAGACCTTTTACCTCAAGAAATTTTGATTCTACAAGTGTAGAGATTAATGTTTCTCTAGCATACATATTGTACATGAATACCTCTCTTTCCTCAGGTGAGCAAGAAGATAGTTCTTTCTCTTCCTTGTCTGTCTTCTTATCCTTTGTAATCATCCAGTGGTTAATTTCTTTGCACAGACAATGAGTCTTCATTTTCTCCTTCCAACTATCATAGTTCTCTCTATCAAACTTTATACTTCCTTCTTGAATGTCATGGATCTCTTTGAGTTGTTAAACTTCTTGATCAAGAACTTGATGCTCTTATACCAATTTTTAGAAAGTAAAATCCACCAATACAACTGAGAGTTGGGGGGAGGTGAATCAATTGTATTATTAGTCAAACTTCAACTTAACATATCAAATTCAACTTCAATATAACCAATAAAGTGAGAAATTTCATGAGATAGAACATACACAATGAAAATAAATAGTTTTGTCACTTGATATTTTTTTAAATCTTTATTATTGTTAGCATAAATTCTAATGGTATTCCTATGGGGGAGTATGTTAGTAGCATTATGAATATAATTCAGTGCTTATGTGTTGTGTTCATGACAATGTTGGTTCTTGATGTCAACATACACAATATTTTATGAATATTAACAAAGTTACAGAGGAATAATTATTTGGCATAGTCAACAGTCGACAAGTTGGGATGTGTGCTTGAAGATATGTGATCAGGTATTTTTATAGATGCTATAGTTAAGTGCGTAGATAGAAATATGGAATTGTGACTGAGTTATGTGATATTTTCTAGATCCTTAGGAGAAGGATAAAGAGATCCTTAGGAGGAGGATAGGAGATCCTTAGAGAGGGATGAAAAATTCTTTTGAGAAGGTGACTGTAAATCACATGGACTTGAGTGAGCCTAACAGCTCAATGTAAATCCTTTAACAGGGTGGCATTCCAAGTTGAATGTTCTTAAATCCTTTAACAAGGTCACATCTGACAGTGTGTAAAGCCTTTAATAGGGCAGACCATCAAAAGTGGTTGAAATCAATTGCATAGTTATTCCATGGGTATCATCCCCACTCCAGTTTTACCTTCCTATTCCTGGAGGGTTTTTGGGTCATCAAAATCCTTAGTGTTATGGTGTGATGCATGTTTACTTTTCATGATTTTTTAATGTTTAATTGCATGCATGATATCTCAATTATGTGACATTAAGGATTAGAAGAAAAAGTTGAATTGGACATCATTGGACCTTGGATAACTGATTCACCCCCCCTCTCAGTTATTCTAAAGAATTCTAACAATTGGTACCAGAGCTCACTGCTGATTTGTTTCAAGGCACTAGCAGTAGGAAGATCAAGATGTCCAAGAGAGAAGTTCCCAAGCTAAACAAAGACAACTTTGCTACATGGAAAAGTCTGATGAAGCTACACCTTAGATCAATAGGTGAATATGCATAGACCTCAATCATAGTTGATCATGTAGACCTCGCAGGACCCCTCACTACAGATGACATGAGCAAGAAGAAGGAGCACAATCAAGCAATGTTAGATATTGCTTCACCACTAAGCTATGCTGGGTATGATTACATCAAAGAATGTGGTACTGCACATCAGATGTGGGAAAAATTATCAAGAATCTATGGAGGAGATGAAAATGTCAAGAGAGCCAAAAGAGAGAGCCTAAGAGGAAAGTTTGATGACATGAAAATGGAAGAAGGAGAGAATGCTGCTCAATATGGTGCAAGGATGAAGGAAGTAGTAAGTGCCATAAGAAGCTTAGAAGGACACTTAGTAGAAGAAATAGTATGTAGCAAATACTTGAGAACTTTGCTTCCTATCTATGCTATAAGAGTATCAGCCATCCAAGAGCTAAGGTGTGTACCAGGTGATGCATTTTCATTTGAAGGAATAATTGGAAGACTAACTACTTTTGAGCTATCCAAATTTGAAAACTATAAGCCATAAAACTTTGAATCTGCATTCAAAGGATGACAATAAAAGACAATGATGAGGTGAAAACAAAGAAAAAAGAGTGGAAAAGGAAAGTATGTATCTAGTGATAGTAGCACTGATGAAGAGGATGTGGATCAATTGGAGGAATTACTAGCAAGAAGATTTCACAGAGGAAGAGGAAAATTCAAAGGTAAGGTGCCAATCATTTGTTTCAATTTTAATGAAGTTGGTCACATTGCAGCCAGATGCACACAAAAGAAAAATTACAAGGATGGAGACAACTTTAAGAAACAGAAAGAATACAACAAGGACCACAGAGGTAAAGGCAAATGATGCTACATTGTTGAAGAAGGCTTTGATGAGAATGATGATGAAGTAGTGTATGTGGCTATGAAAGATGAATTAGATGAAGATGAAGCAACTACCCTGGTAACCTGCATGAACAAGAATGATAGATGGATCATAGATGGTGGATTCTCTCATCACATGACTGGAGATAAAAGTAAGTTCATTCCCTTTACTCAATATGAAGGAAATAGTGTTAGATTTGGTAACAATGCACCATGTCAGATCAAAGGGAAAGGTAGTATCAAGCTTACTGAAAAGATATCATGTGATAATGCATACTATGTTGAAGGCCTGAATTATAACTTGTTAAGTATCTCACAGTTAGGCAACATAGGATATAAGGTTGAATTTGAAAATAGAGTTGCCAAGATCTATGATTCTCAAGGAAGTCTAATAGGAAAAGGTGACCAAACTAGGAGTAATCTATTTTATCTAGACATGGAAGATGCTTCTCATCTCATTGTTCAAACTGATGATGTATGGTTATGGCACAAGAGGCTATGTCATGTAAATTTTGACAATTTGATAAGCATCAAAAAAATTAAGAAAGTCAGAGGTCTACCAAAGTTGAAGAAACCTGATAACACCATGTGCAAACAATGCCAATTAGGGAAGATGACCAAGTCAACTTTCAAAAGAAAGACTTATACTTCTAATGAAGTATTAGACCTAGCTCATACTAACTTGTGTGGTCCTATTGAAGTACAAAGCTACAAAGGTGACAGATACATAATGCTATTTGTAGATGACTATTCAAGGATGACGATAGTCATGTTCCTGAAACAAAAATCAGATGCATTCCAAATGTTCAAATAGTACTTGGCCAGAGTTGAGAAAGAGACTGGGAAGAGTTTAAAATGTCTTAGATCTGATAAAGGAGGTGAATTCACATCAAGAGAATTTGAAGAATTCTGCAATGAATGAGGAATCAAAAGACAAACATCAACACCTAGGACTCCACCTCATAATTGTATAGCAAAAAGAAGGAATAGATTAGTTATTGACTATGCCAAGACCTTAATGATGGAGAAAAATGTTGCACTCAAGTACTAGAGAGAAGCTGTAAGTACTGCAGTCTACACACTCAAAAGAGTTTAAGTCAAGAAAGGTACAAATGCAACACCTTTTGAATTATGGTATGGGCATTCTCCTAATATAAAACATTTCAAAATATTTGGATGCAAATTCTATATATATATAAAGAATCTAGAAATGGAAAGTTTGATGCAAAGAGTGAGGAAG